>JNEK01002735.1:0-18722 GCA_000697295.1 Mucor indicus B7402
GTGTGATAAAAAAAAAAAAAAAAAAAAAAAAGATATTTACTACTTCTTTGGTTTCAAGCCGGAAGGGATCTTCCAAGAGTACTTTCCAAGTTTAGCGTCGACATGGTCAGCAATAACGCCATTGATTTTCAATTCTTTAGAGGGGCCTGATGCGTATTGAAGACGAATTGGGCCAGAAGTTTCGTTGTTGACCTTCCTGAATTAAAGAGTAAATTTCCCTGATTTTTTTAGTGTAGAAAATAATAGTTTACCATTTGATTTGTACAGTAGAACCAGTCTTCCATACATCATTTGGTTCGGGACTAGTGAGGGTGACTGAACTAGCTAAGATCAAGTGAAAAGCTGCTGAAAGAGATAAAAAGAAAACCGACGTTTTCAACATCATAAGGAATGGGCAGGGGAATTTAAAAAACAAAAAAAAAAAAAAAAGAAAAGAAGGGATGATGAGGGTTAAGGAGGTTTTAAGCAGAAAAAAAAAAAAAGACAGAAGATATACTTTATTGTAATATAGTGGTGATACATTAATAAAGAACAAGCAATTTATTCTAAAACTAAATTGTCATAGATTCGTACAACGAAAATCCCTAAATTTCTCCCTGTCTTTTTATATATTTTCAAGGTGCTGTTGTCTATAGTAAAATTCCTTTTTACAGTAAAAAGATTCGTTTAATAACTTTATTGACGTATCAAGTTCTGTTGAATGTATTTTGCTGGAACTGTTGTGTCTGTGACCCGACTTTGTGTTAGATAATTGTGGCAATGTAATACATATTTACAAAGAAAACATGTGTTATACAGTGACCGCAGAGTTAAATTGCGGGTTTTTAAATGATCAAATTGCGGGAAATACATTTTCAAATTGCGCTTTTTTTGCACATCAATTTGCGGCTTTCTCAAAAATCAAATTGCGGTTTCTTGGTAAATTAATTTGCAGCTTTCTGTAAAATTAATTTGCAGTTTTCTTCTTTTTCTACAAAACAAAATGAGTACATATTTTTTCTATGAGAATGGACAAGGCAGAATCTTCGATGAAAGAGGCAATGACGCTATGGAAGATGTGTATAAGAGACAGGGACAACTCCTTGTAGAGCGGTTTACTGATTTTTTTTTCTTTTTTTAGGTTCGCTAACGTTGCTATAACTTGAAAAATATTCAATACGGATACAATTGTCTGTGAATAAAATTACTTTTTCTCTTTAAAACTTATTTGAATTTAGTAGTGGGACTATGCCATTTCTTGATATGAAAGCATATCACCTACCGTCTAAATCTATTGATCCTTTCCATCTGCATTTATTAGCTTAATTATCAGGTCTTTCGTTCTTCAAAAAGCATGTTGGTATATGTTTAAGAATATGAATTTATTCATAATACGGTATAATATATATGTAATTCATGAAAAAAAAGGAAGTTAATGGCAGGGATGGTAAAAGCAATTATATCTGCCTCGGTCGACTGTTCTTTCTGTGATTGCTTTTAATACTTTAGGCTCCAAAGTGCTATCATTGCTATTAGTGTTTGTTGATGTTGATGTTGATGTTGTTGTTGTCGCATTTGACACGTTGTCTTTAGCATAGCAATTGGTATGAATTGTTGCCAGTATATTGTGCAACCTGTCAAAGTAAGGGACGAACTGGGGTAATTCATCAAGTGCTGTAGGAATTCTTAAATGATCCAATTCAGTCATCATAAATATGCCATCTACATTTTGACAAATGTAGAACTTCAAGTTTGTACCTAAGTTGACGTTGTTATCTAATTGCATTTTCGTAAGCTGATGAGCTTTGACACTTACCAATGGCCATTATTTGAAAAGATTTATCTAAACCATATTTAGATAGTGAAGTTCTACCGAAGACTCCCAAACGATACAAATCAACATTTATCTTATGGTGATTTGTAGCATGATGGATAGTTTTTACTTCGACAAAGCCAATTGTTTTACGAGCATCTTCGATACATCCATCTGGTCTATTCTTAGTCGTTGGTAGATGGTCATTTTCACTGTTGGTGAAGTTAATAGTGTTTGTCCATTTGAACATCATATTTTCTTCTTCACTGTCGAATAAGCATTGTAAAACTGGCTGGAGATAACGAGTGCATAGCTGATTCTCCATTACTTTAGTTTGTTGTATGTTATTAGGAAGAGTTTCTGCTAATGTCCTGAAACATAACAATATTTTGACGAGTATAGGATCCATGTCATCAGTTATAGCATTAATAATCTTTTTTACAGCATTAATTTTGGTCAATACGCCATTATTGATATCGTTAACAGTGGTAATTAAATCAATCAGGATCTCCTTTGAAACATTTTGACTTTTGGGATTAAATTTGAGACTGTCAAGAACATTCTTGCGGATGGTATCGATGCTTGTAGATGTAAAGTATTTATCTAATTCTGAGTCATAGGTGTTTTTTCCGATAAGTAAAATATTTGACAAAGCAAGTAGTTGTTGTAGAGATTCAAAGCTAAGCAATTTGGACTCGGTAACATGATTAAAAGTATCAATTTTAAAATTAAAAAATGATTGTTGAAGGTCACTGTAATTGCTATTGGTGCTATTGGTATAATTTCCTCTAATCAAGTCCTTTGCTTCGTCCACGGATATGATTTCTACGTTATTGTTACTAGAGGAACTACAACTTGTCGATGTAGAACTATAGCAAACAGAGGAGGTGCTTGTAACGCCTGTAGCTTCAGTGGAAGAGTTACCGTTGTTATCGTTTATTCTATCATTATTTTGAGCGTTTTCGCGATTTGCCCAATATTGCTGAGCTGCCCTGCTTCTTTTCCATTTACTGAATTCCTTCAGTACCTGTGCTTTTTCCTCGTTATCTGGAATGTGCTCTACAACTTTTTTAAATCTTCTAATCGCTGTAGGTCGAGAATATGATTCGAAGAAGTTAAAAAAAGACAAATGAGTAACGTTATTAGATTCTCTTTGTAACCAAGTTAGTTCAGTGAACAAGTTTTTATTTCCACGTCTCTTTGACGGCATACTGATAGAATGTACGTTGCTATAAGAACAAAGATTAAGCTAGTAATAAACTATCTACACGAAAAGTTATGTGGCGCACTGTAAGTGACTTTTTATTTGTTTACAGTATGCTTGTCTCAGGGAAAAGCTGTAATGTATATGATTATTAGCTCAGCGGGGCTATCACACACGTCGTTAGATAACACTTTTAAACCGTTACAGTAGACATAATTTTGCTTGTTGAACTTGTTTTAGTAGAAAAAGAAGTTGAAGCTACTCGACTTTATCAGTGCAACGTGCGCGCCATTGTTACTTTAACACGGTAACAACGTTCTCGTACTACATTGATTCAATAAAGCTGCTTTTAAGTGTTAAGAAAAAAATTTTGTATCCCGTTACTCTATTTAGTAGGCTATCAGTAATAGTCAAGTTAAGAAAAGAAGTCTTCATAATTTTACATCACATTAGCATTTGAAGCAAGGCAACCTTAAGTATTAAAAGCAATCACAGAAAGAACAGTCGACCGAGGCAGATATAATTGCTTTTACCATCCCTGCCATTAACTTCCTTTTTTTTCATGAATTACATATATATTATACCGTATTATGAATAAATTCATATTCTTAAACATATACCAACATGCTTTTTGAAGAACGAAAGACCTGATAATTAAGCTAATAAATGCAGATGGAAAGGATCAATAGATTTAGACGGTAGGTGATATGCTTTCATATCAAGAAATGGCATAGTCCCACTACTAAATTCAAATAAGTTTTAAAGAGAAAAAGTAATTTTATTCACAGACAATTGTATCCGTATTGAATATTTTTCAAGTTATAGCAACGTTAGCGAACCTAAAAAAAGAAAAAAAAATCAGTAAACCGCTCTACAAGGAGTTGTCCTGACACGAGGGCCAGCAGGTCCGTTCAAGATCTAGCAGACATTAATAGATGCTCGCTTTCTACAGGGAGTTGTCCTGACACGAAGGCCAGCAGGTCCGTTCGATCGCTAACAGCAGGCATCAGGGAAATTCAGCTACAAGGAGTTGTCCTGACACAAAGGTCAGCAGGTCCGTTCGCCTACTAGACGGTGTCATGCCTTTCTATTAATCGTTTCACTGAGTAAATTATAAAAACTTACCATTAGCCTTGGTCTTGAGGATGGAAAAGAAAACAACAAATTTTTTGGTTTTCTTTTAGTTTTATAGCTATGATGACGTAACCGCCACTGCTTTTTCAGCGGGGTGTGTAATATGTAGTTTCCAAGTGAATTCTGATTGGTTAGGAGATTTAAAAGACCAAATTGGGAAAAGGCCTCATAAATGTGAATACAGTGACCGCAGGGTTAAATTGCGGGTTTTTAAATGATCAAATTGCGGGAAATACATTTTCAAATTGCGCTTTTTTTGCACATCAATTTGCGGCTTTCTCAAAAATCAAATTGCGGTTTCTTGGTAAATTAATTTGCAGCTTTCTGTAAAATTAATTTGCAGTTTTCTTCTTTTTCTACAAAACAAAATGAGTACATATTTTTTCTATGAGAATGGACAAGGCAGAATCTTCGATGAAAGAGGCAATGACGCTATGGAATGGGTTGAAGAGGTTGATCCTTTTCATCTAGAAACTCTTACAACATTGCGGAAGTACAAGCAAGCTCAGCCATCTGAGCAAGAAGAGATGAGAGGCGAGCTTGATGAGACTATGATTGAAGTAGGTTTGAGGGCAAAAGAGAAGACTTTTGGAGATAGCAAAAAAGGGTACAATATATATTCTCCCGACCAAAAGGTTCTCTTTCTCTACTACCTTCAGGTTAAATTGTTCAAAGCTGCGAAGGCAGCCAGATTGTCTGGTGTGACTGAGCGTACTGGCCAGTATTGGGCTAAACGATTAAAAGATAATCCAGATTGGAATATATTCGAGAAACAAACGAATTGGGACAAAAGAAAAACTGGGATGTTACAACAAGAACACAAAGAATTTATTATAAACTTATACGATCAGCACCCTCAGGCACGCGTCGTGGATGTGATTGAGAGTTTGACAAGTTCATTTGAAAACTTTACCTTGAAAGAGACAAGTGTCCGAAATTTCATGAAGAACGAATGTAACTTGTCTTTCAAGCGAGCTACTCTGCACCCAGAAGAAAGAAATTCTGAAGACAAAATTCAACAGCGATTTGAATGAGTGAATCAATGGACGGCAACAGATGTGGACTTTATGTCTAATTGTATTTTTGTCGATGAAAGTGGCTTTAATATCAATATGCGACCACCTTCAGCTTGGTCTACGATTGGTACACCAACTGTAGTGACAACTAAGTCAACAAGAGCAGTTTCCCATACAATTCTAGGAGCAATCAGTGCTCTCGGTGTAGTGGACATTGAGCTTAGAGTTGCAGAAAAACCTAAACAGCGTAGAATTGAAGGTGGAAGAAAGCGAAAACAAACAGCAGATACAAAAAGAGCAAAAGGTACTATGACAGGGCATTATTTGAATTTTTTGAGAAAAACATTGGATGAAATGGATAAAAATCCTCTTATGAGCCATTTTTATATTGTTATGGATAATGCTCCCATCCATACACACGACGATATCGATGAGATGATTACTTCCAGAGGCTACAAGAGTATTTATCTTCCTCCTTATTCTCCAGAACTCAATCCAATTGAGCAGTTTTGGTCTGTTGTCAAAAACAAAGTTAAGAGAGGAACTTTTACTGACACAGAAGATCTTAAAACAAGAATTACAGAGGCATGCAACAATGTTCCTATTCACCATTTAAAAGCTTTTATTCAACATTCTTGTAACCAATTTGAGAAATGTAGAAATAAAGAGCCCATTTAATCCTTCTTCTTTATGTGAGTATGTTATGGGTATTCCCGCAAATTAATTTTACAGAAAGCTGCAAATTAATTTACCAAGAAACCGCAATTTGATTTTTGAGAAAGCCGCAAATTGATGTGCAAAAAAAGCGCAATTTGAAAATGTATTTCCCGCAATTTGATCATTTAAAAACCCGCAATTTAACTCTGCGGTCACTGTAATACTTCTTTTTGTCTTTTTTACACAAAAAAAAAAAAAAAAAAAATTGGATTCTGATAGTACCAAACTTACAAGCACTGTTCACCATTCACTCATATAAGACACGCTTGATAAACTTTTTTTTTTTTTTTTTTTTGTCATAGCTTAAGTGTTCGTTATATTCGCGACATATTTACAGCTCTGTAATCATAGTGTCTATGGATTGTTTTAAAGTAATCAGTAGAAATAACTGTGAATGCACGAAATCTTGAAGAGCTTTCGTAGAGCGGGAAGATTAAATAGTATTACAGTCGACGAGTCGCTGATGATCCTGAAAATGATTCAACCAATGAAAGTGGATCATGATTTTGAAGAGGAGGCGAAATTTTGAAAATGGGCCACCAAGACAAAAATGGGTCGGCAAGTGCAGAAATAAGATTGAAACATATTTCTTTAGAGAGAGGTTTTCACTATAGTATATCATTGTAACTAGGAATAGTCTTTGAGCTACCTTGAAAGCCCTCCTTTAAATCAACGGCAAATTATCAGTTCTAAAGTAATCCTACTATATCTTTTTTTAATCAGGTTCAAGAAAGGAGAGTAAGGTAGCATAGAGAGAAGCCTGTATGCATGCTGTTCAATCCGGTTTTTGTAATTGATAAAATGTTGTCGATTGTTTCGATGTTAAGGATTTGATAATTGGGCCTGAGGAAACAAATTAGGAAGGTAGTTGTTGCTTAATCTTCTTCAGCGAAATATTTATATTATGCCCTGTAACAATAAGCCTATAAGTATAGTACAGTTTTGAGCTTTTCATAAGTGCTGATAATAAAAGTCTAAAATTCCTATTTGCACACTTTTTGCTATTGCTCTACGATTCACTATCAACACTGTATTATACTGTGGAGCTTTTCATGTTGTCATTATATCATATGCATCACTGGACACTCCGCCGCGTAACAACTAGGTCACTAATGATAAAGAGATATCTTTGTATGCCATCAAATTCTATTTGTCTGGGATGCATTTCCAGCTACAATATGTGTTAGTATCACAGTAAATTAAATGAAAGAGGCTGTTGGCTTGAGAAGAGTGGAGTATTCATAATAAATATATAGCTGTTCGTATTCAGAGGTATTTTGAATTGTGTTAATAATTGAATTCTATTTTTTCGAGTTATATGACAGCTCAATGCTCACAAGAATATACAATACGACAATAACGTTACCTTGAAACTGAACGAGACCTCCAGAGACTCTTCAAATGCTCTCCAGTGAATCCTCTTCTCGGATCATATAAGTTCGCATAAAACGTATAAAAGAAAAGAAAAAGAAAAAGAATAATAATCAAAGTTGTTCCTATTTATAAATAAATAATAACAGAAATGCTGTCAGTCTGACGACTTGCTTATGTCTCTTTGTTCTATGACTATGCCAATAAATAGGGTTCATTGTCTCAATAACAGCTAGATATATTATACAAAGGATGCATTTAATGCTCAGTAAAAGATTCAAACAGAAATCTACGTGAATGAACGTGTGCATTTAGCAAAATCGCAATTTTTTTGAAAAAGTACGTGAAAATAGTACATGTACCAAGAATTAGCCTTTCTCCATGATGACGAATATTTTTGTTTATCTTTATCTCCTTTGTAAAACCTTAATAGACAGACTTAATTTAAACAGTATGCTTATACGACAGTAAGACTACAATACTGGGATTTCAAAAAGTAATGTCTCTGGTCTGACAATTCTCCTTGACTTGACCCCATCCCATGTGCGACAATGACCTGTTAACTTTGTTTATACGTGGTTGGGAGAATTGGCTTGTCTACTGTTTTGACAAATTTTTTTTGATAATGTTTGCAAGTAATTCTTTAAAGTTAAGTGCTCTTGATTATGCTTAATCTGTAGGAATGTTATTAATTTTCAATAGGTATTTTTATAGGTTAAGCACAGACAAGAACCAACCAGAGAGTAAATCCTTCTCTATCACACTTTCAGTAATCGTATCATATGGTCTTATTCAAGCCTTACAGGAAAGTGGCTCATGGTCGTTGCTGGTTGCATTATAGACCTAAATGAGGAGCTAAAAACAATGCTTGATTCTGCTACTACAGAAACAAATATCTGAAAAATTTCTTTCTTGTAAATATCATAGACCTATGCGTAGCAATAATTTTACTGTGTATATGGGCATTCAAGTACGCAATAAAGGATAATACTACGTGCAGCGCTTGTGCGCAGTGTAGATTCGAAAATGGGTTACGAACTTCAACATTAAGTTTATTGTCCAAAAGTAGCTAAACTTATTACCCCCCTAAACTTCATTTGATATTGTGATGTGGGCCTGGGTTTCACACCATTGATTAACTCGAAGACGAGGATATTGGTTGCTTTATAACACAAAAGCATTGTTTCAAAATGAGAGAATTGCGAGGAGCATAATAAGCCAGAAGTCAGTAATGAAGTTAGGTATGAGAGGGATCAGGGCCTGCATCTTGATTTCAGTTATATTTTTGATTATTGGACTGTGGCCCTGTCGTAAAATAGAATACAAGCGTACAATACATACAATGTAGTTCTCTTCTTAATCATTCTTCACTTCCAAAGCCTCAAGAAGATCGTCATCTTCTCTGAATGTGCTTGCTGAAGAAGAAGCCGTACGTTCTCATTGGACTACACACATCTGAAGATGAGTCAGCAGCACTCATAGGGCCACTCACTATTAGGGTAGCTACTGAACCAGATAGAGTTTCTGATCTTCGTGATTCTTGATGCTCACGGTTGATTTCATTAAAGTAAGTGTCGAAGGATCATTTCCAAATAGCACTGCCTGTAGGTAGACCGCTGCCATCTGAAACCCCTTTGGAGGCTTCGCCTTTAACCGGACTATCAGCCGGCTCCATTTTAGCATAGAATCCCCTTGGAGCCGTTAATTTGGCTCACGGCGCAGTTTTACTACCAGCGGCTCTACATGGGTTGTCATAAGTCTAATCCAGCATATGGGCTCTTGCAACTCTGTTAAAGGTATCCATAAAGTCCTCCCTGGATTGGTCTCTCTATTTTACTATGAACAGCCACAATGGGAGTTGATGCAATTTCAGACTTGAGTTGTAGCTCTCTAAATTATATTCCAGTGCAGTGGAAAAGTTACAGTGCTTCTTTGGGGGCTATTGCTTAGAAGATGTGTTTAGGGTCTGTGTATTGATTTATGAGCTTTAGGTTTTTATTTCAACCTCTTTCTCTTCAGATTTGTGAGGAAAGACAAAAGTTAAAAAAAAAAAAAATGTTCAAGTATACAAGCGTGGGCTCTTTTAATAATTGAGGGAATGTAAAGAATGGAGCAAATCTATCACCAAACACTGCATTTCATTATGTTTTATTTAATGAATAGAGAGATGTTATCACATATACAGAAAGTATTCACTTTTTCACTACTTCAATGCTGATAAAAAACTAGCAACAAACAAGTTGTAATAGCTTGTAAAAAAAGTTTAATAACAGTATCAACTCTATAATGTTGCTCAAATGTTCTGATTTCGCTTAAAATAACTTGGATTTTGTAATACTTGATGTGATTATTTGATTTATGTTATGTAAAATAAAACCAGAAATTTGAGAAAAAACTTAGGGACAGTTTTATTAGGAAAAAATAAAAGAGACTTCTACTACTACTGCATGTCGTCCTGTTTATGAGATTTAAGTTCTTTGTCCTGAATTGAAACATCGACGTTGCTTTTACTTATTTGGAATTCCTTGCATCGGCTTAGTTTAGCTGTTGCTATACAATTCCGCTGGGTCATTATAATATACATATATAATGATTTCCAATACTAGACTCTTAATCCGAGAAATATCCTTTATCAGTGGATATTTATATTTATCCCTTGAATTGATATTTGTCATTATGGTTATCAAGGCTTTATTCAATAATAGTACTGGATTGATGAGTTTCAATGTTAGAACAGTTATGACGATAAAAGTAGGCAAGCCCCTTTATGTCTTAGGACTATTTTTATCACAAAAAGGAATCTAGCTTAGTTACATAAAATGAACTATTTGTTTGTAAGGTCGTGCACTCTACAAATGTATGTGCAAAAGCCTTAATTATATAGATAGTCTGAACTATATAATATGGGAGCAATATTAATAATAAACATTTCTCTCGATAGAAGTTGATCTGCTCTTTACTCAACGGAAGGTAAGCTATGCTTACATTGAGATCAACCACTTGAAACATTATGTTATATATTGTTCCATTTTTATATCTATCTAATTCATGCACGAATGTATCATGCATTTTCACGAATCGAAATATATATTTATCTAACTCAACCCAATGTACTTTTTATGTTGACAACCTTGCTCGTCAGAATATATTTATAATTTCTTTAATCATTTCAACCTGAAATCGCTCTCAAGTTAGTCTATCAACTGTCTCAAATACGACATATGTATTAGTTCTAGCAAAACTTGAGTCCTTAATAATAACCAACTTATGAATACAAACATATCAAGATGTGGTACTCAAGTTTACCAAATAAAGATAAAACATAAAACAAACATCATCGTCTTTTCAAACACGTCAATAATCAGCTTGCTCTGTAGCACTTTTATAGGGCATAATATAAATATTTCGCTAAAGAAGATTAAGCAACAACTACCTTCCTAATTTGTTTCCTCAGGCCCAATTATCAAATCCTTAACATCGAAACAATCGACAACATTTTATCAATTACAAAAACCGGATTGAACAGCATGCATACAGGCTTCTCTCTATGCTACCTTACTCTCCTTTCTTGAACCTGATTAAAAAAAGATATAGTAGGATTACTTTAGAACTGATAATTTGCCGTTGATTTAAAGGAGGGCTTTCAAGGTAGCTCAAAGACTATTCCTAGTTACAATGATATACTATAGTGAAAACCTCTCTCTAAAGAAATATGTTTCAATCTTATTTCTGCACTTGCCGACCCATTTTTGTCTTGGTGGCCCATTTTCAAAATTTCGCCTCCTCTTCAAAATCATGATCCACTTTCATTGGTTGAATCATTTTCAGGATCATCAGCGACTCATTTTTATTTTGAGTTCATCAATTAGTACTTGATAGCTTCAAAAGAAAGAGTAAAAAAAAAAAAAAAAAAAAAAAAAAAAAAAAAAAAAGTTTGAAGAGACGGTATACTCGATTTAGTTATGCGTCTGTATACAAAGGTTATTAGCTCAAATAGCTGTATACAATGGTATAGATCTCGTTGTTTCAAAACGTATATAAGATTCAACAAACACCAGGTTAATTTCCTCTATATATCAAGTTAGTAGAAAGGGGACGCACGTTGTACACAGCGTAATCAAGATGCTTACTTTCAATGATATCATAAAGGCAAAAATCCCACTTTTCTTTTTTCGGTCACTTTACCACGATTAATAGAGCTAAAAAAGTGAATAGACTATATAGCTAGCTCATTATAATTAACCTTCTAATTACCTCTAATAATTAGTCTATTATACCATTGCTTGCTCATCATTACTAAAGCGTTGTTGCTCTTCAATAATAAAAACTTTATTAAAAACTTTATTGTTTTAATTTCTAGGGTCTCCGCTTAAATCGTCACCCTTCATCTAACGTCCTAAGTGACACTACCGTAACTCTTTTTTTTTTTTTTTTTTTTTATGAAACTATGTATAGCTTTATTACATTAAACAACAGGTATAGAGGCTCTTTGTGCCTTTTCAGCATTTTCCTTTTCTTTCTCCAAGACAGCCTTGGCATTTTTTCGTCTTTGTCTTTCTTCAAACCTATAAAACAAACATTACACAATGAAAAAAATGAAAATAATAATAATAATAATATACTTTACACAAATCTATTTTCAATAATGCGTTCAATAATACCTTGTGTTGTGATTGTATTATTGGGATTTTCGATTTCCACGTACATATTACGCTCTTTTGGTAACTAATGAAAGAAAGTTAAAAACCCCCCTCCCCCTTTTTTTTTTTACTAATTTACATACTTTGTAAGGATCACTACCATCCAGATCAGGCTCAGAAGGTGTGTTTCCATGAGCGACAACACTCACTCTATATTCTTTGTTCAATACATCTTCAGTCACGCTATAAGGAGCACCAATAATTACTTCATCCACGTAACGACAGGCCAATACGCTGAGAGCACGTTCATGTAAATTCATTAATGGATAGTTGACGCCTTTGATTGCATTGACCGTCTGATCATCATGTACGCCCACCACTAAAAAGTCACCCAATTCTTTCGCTCTTTTCAAAAACTCAATGTGACCTACATGGAATAAATCATATGTACCGTCCACATACACCACGCGATCAGATGGCTTGGGCTCAATGCCTTTTGAGAATTGCACAATACGTTTGGAGGTGGGTAAGAAGTGAGATACTTTGTTATTGGGTGTACTAAAAGCTCCCATCACATGGTCACTGTTGTTGTTGTTATTATGGTGATGGTTGCGAGTCATTAACAACATGCGACCCACAAGTTCGGTGGTCGAGACACCTTGTGTACGCTTGCATTCTTTATACAGACCTGCATCCTTGACAGCTTGATAACAATCTGTACCATCGGCCATGGTAGTGATATCGTCTCCATGGACACAGAAATCAATATTGTGCTCTCTCAAGATTTCAACGGTGGTGTTGTAAGGTGCATTAGGAACAACCTCGTCTACCCATTTACAGGCTTTCACAGCTGCATAACGTTCCTCTTCTTTCATCACAGTAGGACCCTTGTTTTTCTCAATGTCTGCGTCAGAATGGACACCGACGACCAAGACGTCACCCATTTCTTTCGCTTGTCGAAGTGCATTAGCGTGTCCATAATGCATCATGTCAAAACATCCATCCACCCAAACTCTATATTTTGAGAACGCTTAGTTTATTGTTTTATTAGCGTTGACATGGCATACCTAACAGGCTTTCGTTCTTTATGTTCAACAGTCATATTTTCTTTAAAAAAAAAATGTATATAGGAGAGAAAGAGGTTGTATTTGAACTTTTTTTTTTTTAAAAAAAAAAATAAGACTTTGTATGTAGCCACTTTCACGTGTAAATCAATCGTGCAACAGTAAGGGACTCGCGTAACTATATTTAACAAACAGAATAAAGCATAGACTCATCACAAGATCATTTATCATAAGATGTCGTCTTTCTTTATATAGTGGGAATATTGGATCATGAGACAGGAACACTTTCGTCTATCATTTATGGAGAATTCAAAGTGATGAAAATCAAAGATCTTGAAAACATAACCCCATTGAAACGTAAGTGGATTTTATTGGAGCTGTGATTTAAAACAGGCCATTCCATGAACAACTTGGTGCACACGTCAAAAAATAAGATTAGGCACCAAGGTAAGATTGGGTCCTACTAAAAAAAACCCTTGTTATTTTTACTACTGAATAAAGGTTGTATTTGAAAATAGTCTAAATATATAAAGATAACTGGCAGATTTATAAACCAAAGGATCATAAAAAGACCGCATGTATTGACAATAATGAACACTATTTCATTTAAACTCTGTTGTGTTTACCTACTTGGTTACACTTCAATCGTTTTTTTTTTTTTTCAATCAAGGGCTGAGATAGAAGCTTTTCAAAGAAATAGATATGCATTGGATGAGTTGATATGCGCCACCCTTCCTCTATTTGTCAGTGAATCTGTGCTCAGACCCATTCTCGTATTTATAGTATAGTTTTGGAAGAGACACTGGTCATGTTGAAAGCAGCTGCTGATGAGTTCAACTATGCTCAAACTCACGTTTTTTTTTTTTTTTTTTTTTTTTTTTTTGTGAATACTACTGTCGCAGAAGCAATAAGAAGCACTGCTCTTACTGCTTAATTTCCATAATACGAAAAAAATATATTATGAGCTTTCTCCCTGCCCCTTCTTGCTGTAGAAAAGCGGGTCAAAGAGCCTAGTCGATATATATGTTTAAAAATAAATTGTCAGTGATCACGTTATGCTGCGAGGGTGATACTTGATATACCTTCTCGAAATCACAAAATATATAAAGGCAGTTGAATATATATATAAAGCAGCTTGCAGTGAAAGATTTGTATGCACGACAATTTTGACAGCATGATTGGTTGCATATTCCGGTTTCCCTCTAAGCGTTCTTTTTGGTTTAAAAACAACGTCATTTCATTAGCAAGCATTGTGTGGTGTCTTCCTATTTTATTACTAAAACTTTAAATGAATCTTATCACAAAAAAAAAAAAAAGGACCTGAGATGGGCACTCCAAAATAAAAGTGGTATTCGCTTAAAAAGAAACATAATCGGTTAGTATATTTCATTGTTAAAAGCATGCTAGATCTTTTCTTTTTTTTTTTTTTCTGGAGAATCGCAAGTGTAACAATGATTTTCTATTTCAGCTTTTGAAGCCACACGATCATCTATAACTTTGATTGTAAGAAACGCTGTTTGTTGTCTTGGATACGTCAAAGGTAAAATCTGATAACAATAACGATAATCTACTCCATTGATTAAATTTTTTAAAATATCAGCATGAGAGGAGATTGAATCGGTATATATGCTGCTAACATTTTGCTTATCAGATGTACCCAGGGTAAGACAAAAATTCTAATAGGGTCAAACCTTCCGTTCTAACCAAAAAGTTATTACACATGAAAGAGATCCGACTCGGGAAAAAGAGAAAAGAAATAAGCGTTATTTTTTTTTTTTGCGAAAGCTAATCTTTTTTCCGTTTTATATATACATAATTTCGAAACATGTTAAAAGTGAATGACTTGTCATTAAAGTTAAATCAAGATCGTTGGTTATTTAAAGATGTGGATATTGAATTAGAGAAAGGTGACATATTAGTATTAAGAGGCCCAAGTGGCGCAGGGTAATAAATGACAAATTTAAAGGTAGAAAATGAATGATTAACCCCACAGCTTTTTATATACATAAGAAAAACGACCTTATTGAAATGTCTAGCAGAACTTGTACCCTACACCGAAGGCAATATCACTTTGAATGGAAAATCTCCTTTAATTTATGGTATTCCTCACTGGAGATCGCGAGTGATGTATGTACCCCAAAGACCTGCTGTTCATCCTGGCACGCCCATGGATTTATTTAATATGGCGAAAAAGTACTCTTCCCAAAAAGGAAAATATTTTGACGATCCTGTGAGTTTTTTTTTTTAAAAAAAAGGGGGTTGTAAGAGAAGTAAGCTTAATCGAGTATAATAAGGTTTTGATAGGTAAGGATTGGAATTTATCTGCGTCCCATTTTACCGAGAATTGGAGCGTTCTTTCGGGTGGTGAAATGCAAAGAGCAGCCTTAGCCATTGCATTAGCATTGAAACCAGACATATTGTTGTTAGACGGTAAGAACCCAAATTGGTCTTTTATTTACGATTTATTTATTTATTTTCTTATGTTTTAGAACCAACCTCTGCACTGGATCCGGAATCTACTTTGTTGGTTGAAAAATCACTTCAAGGGCGTACTTGTATCTGGATAACACACAGTCCACAACAAGAAGAAAGAATGGCCACGCGTACTTTAAATTTACCTAGACTTAATTATGATCCTAAAGAAAACAATGAACAAGACGTTTCTATAGCAATGGAATATTAATAAACATAATCACGCGTTTTTTTTATTTTTTTTTTTCGATAATTTATTATTTCTATATGGTATAAATAAAGATAGTGTTACGTTATAGTCATGTCAAGGTGGGCTGAAATCGTTGCTCCTTTGTTTCTCCTTGAAAAAGTAAACAGACATGTAAGTTTAAATAGGCTACTCCGCCCTGGCCTCCCCACCCCCACGTCCTCCCCCCATTTTCTTTATTCTTTAAGTTCATCAGATAGAAACGATCATAAACGGGGTTATCCAATTTTGGAATTTTAAGAATAATAAATGACCTTTTAATAAAAAGCTTAATATTTATTGATTATAGATGAATGATTGCCGTATGTATGTATAAATCATGAAGTTTCTTTTCCTATAAAATAGCCGCTATAAGATGATTGGCTTTGATAAATGATTTGTATGCTTTGTGTGTGTGTGTGGGGGGGGGGGGTATACTGTCAACAGTGCGATTTTTTCTTTTTTTTTCTTTTTTTTTCTTTTGTTGTTTTTTTTTTATTCGATTATCCTCGATTTGGATTGACCATGTTACTATTTACAAATTCTTAAAACATCTTTTGCCAGCACGTTTCATCGATTGAACTTGAGGGCTTTTACAACACGTTTCTTCCACACGTAGATGTCGTCTTAAAGCATCAGTACGAGCGAAAGCCTTTTTACAGCAAGGACATGAATAAGGTTTATCACCTGTATGGATACGAAAGTGGCGACGTAAATCGTATTTGCGCGAGAAATGTCTTTGACAGACTTCACAGGAAAAGTTTTTGCTAATAGTTTGATGACTACTGATTGTATCATTAGTAGTAGAAGCAGTAGAGGTAGTTGTGCTGGTGGTATTGAGAGGGGGTGATAAGGGAAGAGAAGGCATGGGCATGAGATCCCAGAAGAAATAATCAAGAGGGGGAGGTGTTAATTCAGTAATAGGTGGTGTAGGGAAATAGCTATTGGTATATTCGTTGGGAACAACCGGCGATAATGATGGCATGACCATGGAGTATTCAGAGTTGATAGGTGAAGCAGTCACAGCTGGGTATTCAGAGATAGGCGAAGGCAACATACCAAACAGTGGTAATGGAGGAAGGTAATAAAAATAGTCAGAAGAGGTAGAAGAGAGAAACTCCATTGATTCTTGCATGATAGATAATGAGAGAAGGTGATAAAAAATACGGGCGGAAGAAACTTTCAGCTAGTATTTATATACGATTAGCTCACTTCCCTGTTTGTACCTCCCCGCCTCCACCTCCACGCACAAACACACATATATAGCCCCCCTTAATAAAACAGCCCCTTTAGGTTTAAAATGGTATTGTTTTGTTTTTAACCAAAAGATCAATCAACAAGTGGTTTTAAAGGGACAAAGAGGAGGAAGTTTCGTTCATTCTACATAATGAAAACCAAGTCTTCTGCCTCTTTTGCTCTCTACAATTACAAATTGGTAGTACTTTCATCGTAGTTTTTTTTTTTTTTTTTTTTTTTTTTTTTTTTTTTTTTTTTTTAAAAATGTAGTATGCCATGTTATGTCTTTGTCTTTATAAAAGATCGATCAACTATATATTATATGTAGATCAAAAGACAGGAGGACTGTTATATACTAACATGAAAGAAAGCACTGTATTGCATGTATAATTAATATATACACCTTTGCAGTTGGTAATGAAAGAAAAACACCCCAGGGTTAGTATAATTGAAAGAGGTTAAGTGTAACGCGTTATATGTACATACAGGATCCACAGTATAAAAAAAATTTGAGAGATGTAGGTGATATATAAATTTTAATTATACATAAGAACAAAAGAAGAAGGGTCTCAGACACTATGTAAGGAAATGTGCATTTTACAAATCGAGTCTTAAATCTATGCCTGGTATCGTCATACACAACTTCTCGTTGCTTTTTATACAATTTGAATAGGCAGTTCTTTAAGGAGATGACTGGATGTTAATTCTATCATATGTAATATATATATGGAATAGATGTACACGTTATATGACAAGGCACCGCTGTTGTTGCTACTCTTTGTCGTACAATAAAGAAATTAAATTCCATGCAAATGTCATATGAGTTAGCATGGTCTAAAATGAAAGTTTATCAGAAAAATCGAAATTTTTTATAATCGTTCATTTTATCTCCCTTAACAGCAACCCCATTGCATAATTGTCTATTTCTTTTACTTTTATAAATACAAATATATAGAATGCATGTAACTTATTACACAATGAATTAATAACGCTATTTAATCTGAATTGAAAAGAATTGATATAAAACAGGGGCATCTCTTTCTCTTTTCTTTTCCCTCCCCCCCCCCCTTATTTTTAAACTACAAAAACCCAGATTCGATATAAACTGTCATGTAAGGGGAAGATGCATAATGTATAAAAAGGTTAAATAAGAAAGCAATGTATTATGACTTGAAATATATATATATATATATATAAACAAAGCTAGCTCTCTTTATATTTATCTTTTTGCAAGGGGATGATCAGATGGTGTAAGTAATTCAAAGCTACATAATAGTTCTTCACTAACACTCATAATAGCACCAAAATTATCAAATTCACCGCAATAATTAGGCGCACTAAATACCGTGACTAGGGTACGTTCATTAAAGAATTGATATCCATCTTCTACTACCATATGTGCTCTACAGACGAGGTCCAAATCAAACTTGGCCAAGAATTCATTAATCACCTTTTTACCAAAACAATAAGAAACGCCACGTTCATTGTCTTCCCAATCTACTGGAATGTCTGCTGGATCTGCCCAAAGTAAATCATTTAATAACCCATAATCCGGTACATCGGTAGGTCTTTGAATATTGCGAATATCATCCATTGAGTGTAAAGAAGGACTAAGACCACCATGAACACAAAATATTTTGCCTGCAACTAATGCTGCAATAGGCAATGTATTAAACACGTCCACAAAACTTCTCCACATTTTTGGACTTAATCTACGTTTACATTCATCATAAAATCCATACACTAAAACGCACTTGCTGTCAGTATGACGTTTCTCTCCTCCCCCCCCCCCCCCCCTTTTTTTTTTTTTTTTTTTTTTTTTTTTTTTTTTTTTTTTTTTTTTTTTTTTT
>JNEK01002736.1:0-50137 GCA_000697295.1 Mucor indicus B7402
AAAAAAAAAAAAAAAAAAAAAAAAAAAAAAAAAACTTCACGTTTATATGTCTGCCAAATCAAAACTCCGTTTGTTATTTTTGTTTGTCCAGAACTTTTTTTTATCTTTGAGTTGTACAGAATGCTTTAACCCCATTTTAGATTTACTACTTTAAGATAGCAGATGAAACTTTTCACACACATCGTATCATAACTATAATTTTTGATTTTGTTATTTTAAACAGATTTTATATAAAAATAAATTTTAAATCTAAATGGCGTCAATTTAAAATAGAGATGGTCCGAGTGTCATTTGATGCTATTGCTTGCCAGATCTAGATTACTTTTTTCTCTCACACAGACACATTATTATTCTATTCTATTTGTTTGTTTATAAAAAACGGAGAAATATATCTCCTTTATGTTTCATTCTTTAACATCTTTTTTTTTTTTTTTGTCTTTTTATAAATGCATATCATTTTCCCAGAGTTTCCCGTTTATCATGATATGAATCTCTCTTTAACTCTTTGAGCACTTAGTTCCTGACAATTCCGAAAAGATATATCTCCCTCTTACTCATTATGGAAATTGCTTTTTTTATGCAAACTCACCCCTTATTTATTTTCCTTTTTTTCTTTTTTGTTTGTATTATTCCGATAGTCAAAAACATTGTGTATGTATTACTTGCAGCAAAACTCACAAAGTGTTGCTGCTACTACTGCTACAAAAACTGCAATTATTGTTCGTACTGGTCAGGATTGGGCTTAAAAAAACTCAAGGATAATCCCCAAATGAAAAAAAAAAAAAAACAAACCAACAAAGTACATGGGAAAAAAAAAAAAAAAGGTCAGCTTCAGGACGAACATATACTAAGACTCATTTAGCTCAAGTCGAGGATCTCACTAAGAATTTCAAAAGATTTATGCCGTTGTTGGAAACCAAATAAAGTAGTATAAATAATAAAGTAAGTTTCTTTTTATAACCAGTCTCACCACTGTACAAAAGAAAATTTATAATACTTGCGAATCTTCTATAGAATGTGAACTCTTGCTCATCACCACATGTACTCCGTATCTTCAATTCTATTACGTTAAAAATATTAGTAACTATTACTGAATATATTGTATTTCTATAAAACGACCTTATAATAGAAAGTATAGCATATCTAACATAGACCAAGACTTGGTGAATATCAAATCCGCACGTCAAAATAGAGTAAAGTTCCGCACACCAAGGTTCTCAATAGAATTCGCGTAAAATGTAGAAAATAAGAGTAAGGGAAAAAGAATAATCATAAAAGCTGTTTCAATTTCTAAATAATAAAGAAAGTGTTTTCAATTTGTGGTCTTTGTTATATCTCTTTGTTGTTCTACGATTATGATGAGAAATAGGGTTCATTGTCTCGGAAACAATCAGCACAAAAACATTTCAAAACGCGCGTGAGCACTGTATTTATCATGAAACCTGGAAATAAGCCGACTTTATTCAAATAAATCATTTATCGCTTTTTATCAGAGTTATAATATACAGCAACATGTAGCAAAAGCGCAGTCTATTAGTAATCTCATATATTTCCTCATACGTTTAAACTTTGGAATATCTATTTACCAATATCTATCTGTGGCTCAGTTATTTTTCATTTACTTTACCCGAACACACCTTGGCAAATATATATATCTATGTCTATCTATCAATGGGAAAAGTGATTCTTTTCCCTGATACGAACAAGAGAGACTAAATTCTATATACTATTTTGTGTGACTGAGAAAATCTTTAAAAACTCTCTCTCTTTTAAAAAAAAAAAAAAAAAAAAGGTCTGAGCTCCACTTATCTAGAATGGTATCTAGGTAACGTGTCACCTTGACAGCTTAACTAAAACAACAACTTTTTTTTTTATTATTATTATTTTATTTCTTTTTCTCTTGAGATAAAATTAAAGGCAAAATTCTTCTGCGAGCATTAATGAACCAATTACTGATTTGATTTAAGGTTAAATTTGTTTTCATTCTTAGACTGCGTTTTTCTTCTTCTGTTGGATAAGGATGACCTCGATGATCAATCAGCCATTGTTTCAATATAGCTGTCACGTTTTTAGGTAAGTTGCCTCTTCTTCTTCTGCCATTATTACACTTTTTCTTGTTTAGAATAGGGGGACTTTCATCAAGTGTACTACTATGACTGCTTGCGGTTGTATCATCGTCATCACTTTTATTATTGGTTGTTTCTATAATATGATTCCAGAATTGTACATTACTTTTTAACATGGCATTGACTTTTTGCTTCTTTATCTCGAGTAATTCATTATCAATACATAATCCTTCTTTTGTATCATTGAATAATATAATAGGTGTAAATATACGAAACTAAAAGCATATAGTAATAAGCATATGATTTAGTCTTAAAAAAAAAAAAAAAAAGAGTCTAACTTACTGTTGTATTATTTGAAGTATTCATTCTATAAAGGAAGAAAAAGGAGTAAGAAGAAGAGAAAAAAAAAAAAAAAAGTACAAAATTGCAATTGTATTTATATTTATGATGAGACAAGTTTAAGGGACGTGCATAGTGTTGTTTCTATTTGATCGACAAATAGACACATTTGGCTGCTATCTTAATTCATCTTTTTTTTTACCGCCATAAAACATTCCTTACTGTAACATTTCTATTAAAAATGTTATTTAATCGTTCCTATTAAACAAAGTAGAAGGTAGAAAGATGTAAAAAAAAAAAAAAAAAAAAAAAAGAAAAAGGAGGGGGAGGGTGATGATGATGCTATGATGTTCTACTACTCTAAAAAGAAAGGGGGATGAGGGATGCCGTATTATTTTTCTACTACTCGCTTTGACAAGTATAGTATAGTATAGTGATTTTGACAGGTTTTTATCAAAACAACAAAAATGCTTGTTATTTTTTTTTTTTTTAGAATTCATTATTAATCCTTATATTTGCCTCATAGTCATTATCATCATTTTTGATGACTACAGGGTATTATTTTAAAAATGAAGAGAAATAGAGCGAGTAAGACAAGAAGGGGATCCTCAAATGTCAAAATTGCCACTCTTTATTTTTGTATTGATAATGTACGGTTCTCCTTTTTGTTTTGACATGTGTAGATCTTGGGTTGAAATTGTCAAACTTTAATTTCTCTTCTTGAATACTCAAAAGAGCATCCTATTAACAACTATTTAAGTGCTGATAGACGCATCAAAGTCGTATTACGCGTCATTACACTAAAAGCTAAGAGACAGAGGCATAAGGCGGTGAATTTGATTTAAATGTAGTAATAATAATAACCTCTCCTATTTTTATAATTTAAGGAGAAAAAGAGAAGCTGCCATTAAATAAAAAAGGGGGGATTAAACACAACAAAGTGCTCCTTTCTGTTACTCCCCGCTTTAAATGTTTAATTAAAAGAGATATATACATTCAAATCAAAGTAAAACTATCACCTATCGCTTCCTCGACATAGAGTAGCGAATGTTTTCTTTTCGGGTGTTGAGTTGCTAATAGCTTAACATTGACGTCATGCTATAACTTATGTCAGTAAGCTTCTTAGTACGCCAATACATCAATGAAAAAGTTATTCCTTTCCTCATTTTCTTAAGTCTTTTGGAAGCAAGCGACTTTTTAGTCATGTATTTAAAACCAAAATGGCCATATATTCTGTATTTTATATTTGCGGATCTGCGCAATTGGAGGAGGAGGAGGAGGAGGGGGGGGGGTGAGTAGCATTATGAAAGTTTCAGTCTTGTTTTGATTGGTTGAACAAAAAGTCTTGAACTACAATATGATTCTTAAAGGCAAAAGCATGGCAAAATAATCTATATATAGACTTTTTTTATGTAGAAATATGGTTGGAGCGGGATTAATGATTAGTACTGCTGCCTCTTTATTTTTATACATTTTCACGCTCTCTTTTTCTTTTCTTATTTATTTATTTATATGAAAGTCATTGCAGTAGATCTTGATCAAACACTTGCACATACATTAGAAAGTTTATTAAAATGGCATAATGATACATATGACACAGCATTGAGTGTTACTGATTTTACTACCAATGAATATTGGAAAATTTGGGGTGGTACTCGAGAAGAGTATTGTATGAAAATAAGACAATTTTATGATTCTACTTATTTTGATCAAATTCAACCCATACAAGACTTTGCTTTAGAGACTTTAAAAATGTTAAAAAAAAGAAACTTTACTCTTGTTGTTATTACTTCAAGGCAACAATTCATTGCAAATAAAACAAAAAAATTTATAGACAAACATTACCCAGGTAGTACCAATACCTATACATACATACAATTGTCCTCACCAATCCCTGCTTCTTAGGCATATTTGATAGCATTTATTTTTGTAATTTGAATTTATCAGAAAAAGAACAACAAGAATACGTTTCAAAACCAAAATCGCTTATTTGCAGAGAAATAGGCGTTGATGTCTTGATTGACGATTCATTAGAACACGCATTTGACTGTGCTAAATTGGGAATTGATATACTGTTATATGATAAAGAAGGCAATTATCGTTGGAATCATTCAGACTATCATCGTGATAATGTCAATCGTATGACCAGTTGGAAACAAATCTTTGCTCAGTTTCCAAAACCTACAAGTCCACTGAAATATTGCTACACGACTACAGACGAAGAAGAAGAGGAAGAAGATGAACAGTCAGATTTCTATAGTTTTGAAACAATAGAAGTTGAACCATTAACAGACGATGAAGAAGAAATTACTTGGAGAAAAGACAATCAGCTTTGTGTTTAAAATAAAATAGTTACAATATATAATCCCAATTAAGGTTCTATGTCACGTTGTCTCTCACTCTCTGTCTCTCTTTCGTTTCTTTCTTTTTTTTTTTTTTTTCTTGAATATATAATGAGCACCAATACCACTGAACAACAAGATACTCCGTCTATAAAGACGCAACAACCATGGTGGCAATATTATTACCAGCTATACCAATATCAGTTACCCCCAGGTAGAAAGCCGACTGTCTTTGGTCCTTTTCTATTATTGCAAACACTAGGCGAAGGGGAATTTGGAAAAGTGAAATTTGGCATTGAAGTCAAAACTGGAAAAGAAGTAAGACAATGATGGCCTTCCTTCAATTGCAAATCAACTCAATGATAATAATATAGGTCGCCATTAAACTTATGAAAAAAGATAGTATTGATTCTACTTCTCGTATGACTAAAGTAGAAAGAGAAATATCTGTATTGAGGGTATATAAATATATATATATATATATATAAAACAACTCTATCGCTGCTGTTAGCTTATTCTATAATTAGATACTTCGTCACCCAAACATAGTGGAATTATTTGATGTTATTGAAACTGAAAAATATATTGGTATTATATTACAATGCGCTACAGGTGGTGAATTATTCGACTATATATTAGCCCATCGTTATCTTAAAGAAAAAGATGCCAGTCGATTATTTGCACAGCTTATTAGTGGCGTTCATTATATGCATCAGCACCGTATCGTTCATAGAGATTTAAAATTGGTAAACTATACTCTATTTACAACAAATAGAGTACTCACACAGCACATTAGGAAAACTTGCTATTAGATAGAAACAGAAATATACTCATTACGGATTTTGGATTCGCTAATCAATTTACAACCAACGACCTCATGTCAACTTCATGTGGATCACCGTGTTATGCAGCACCTGAACTAGTCATGAATCAAGGATGCTACGTCGGACCTGCTGTTGATATTTGGTCTTGTGGTGTGATCTTATTCGCCATGTTATGCGGTTACTTACCTTATGATGACGATCCAGCCAACCCTGAAAGCTACAACATTAATTTATTATACAAGTACATCTTAAATACCCCTCTTGTTTTTCCAGAGTATATTTCAGAAGAAGCATGTGATTTAATGCGACTCATGCTTGTACCAGATCCAGATAAACGTGGTACCATGGAAGCCATCATGGCTCATCCTTGGTTAACCCCACATCGACATCTTTTTGGCGCTCTTTCAAATGATCAAGTGGTTCCTGAAACCGTACCTGAAACAAACCCAGTTGAAGCAGCCAATAATACAGAAAAAGAGGAGGAGAAGGACACCATTTCATCATCAGACAATACTATAGAAAATACGCTTATACCACGTCAATCCACAGACAGTCATATCATACCTCTTGTTCTTGAAAGAGAAGAAGAAACTCCAATAGAATCACAAGAAAATAAACAAAAGACAACGTCAAACGAAAGTATTGTTCCATCTATAGACAAGCCACCTGAGCTTCCACCAAAAGACGTACCTCCTTCACCAAAGCCATCCACTCCTATCATAAACCAAAAGGAAAACAAAGATGATGCTGAGGATGAAGAAGAACCTCTTTCTCCTCTTCCCACCATTAAACCCACACCCACACATCGCCCACGCTCCATTGCTACAGAGAAAATGCTTTCTTTCTTATCCCCTACCTCAACATACAAGAAACGCACTCGACACACATCACTTGCTGAGACAAAGACAACACCTGAAGAGTCCATATTGCACAGTAAATTCCTTAACAGCATGAAACACCACCACCATAAATCTGTTTTGCCTGCGCGACCTAATAGTAGTGTAAGCACACCTTTAAAAGACATGAAGCCTGGTCCCCCTCGACCCAACACAGCTCCTACAGAAGGCAATTCAAGACGTAAGACACTCAGTTTATTAGTAAATTCTATGGATATTCCATTCACACAACATCGACGTCGTGATGAAGACGTGATATTGCCTTCTGTCTCGGAACGCGTTCCCGAAAAGAAGAGCGCTGGTAAAAAGTTCATTGACTGGTTTAAAAAGAAACCTCTCAGTAAGTTAAAAAAAAGAACGGAGCAGGTTTTTTTTTTTTTTTTTTAAAAAAACTTTAATTTTTAGGTACGATGCATAGACCCAATGTGTTGGAGACAGAACACGATGTAAAGCTGCGAACTCATCATGGGGCCGTAGATCAAGAAGCACTCACATCACGTGTGCCTGTGGATGTCGTAAGCGATATTAAGGAGGCACTGACGACTTTGGGATTAGAATATAAACGAGATGGAAGTGAATTTAAATTGAAATGTGTGCGACCTAAACAACGACAGCAGCCACTTATGCGACGACAGCCTCAACCGCCCACCTCATTATACGGTGATCCTAGCGTAGATCCTGGGGATGAAGTGCGATTCAGTGTCGAGCTTTGTAAAATCAAAAACCTCCCAGGTCTTTATATTGTCGATATGCGACGATTAAGAGGCAACGTATGGTCTTACAAATTTATCTATCGTACTCTCATGGATACACTTCAATAAAAAAAAAAAAAAAAACATATATTTATTTATAATTCATCACGATTACGTCTCCAATGATCAATCATATTTTCAAGTGACTTGAGTTGTGAATCGATGCTTTGTACGGTTTGTACTTTAGCATCAATGAGATAGGTACGAATGGTTTGAATGGCATCGTGTACAGTGTCTTTGGCATAGTTTGTTTTGGAGTAGAAGGTCTTGGAAAGGTAGTTTTCTAACCAGTCGATATGGGCTTGTGTGTATCCGATGCGACGGTATGTGTCGAGTTCTTTTTGGCGCCAGAATTGACCAAAGTTATCCTTAGCACTAGAAGCACTGTCAGCAACGTAATCTTTGGCACTAGAAGCACTATCAGCAACATAATCCTTGGCGTAATTAGCATTATCAGCAACGTAGTCCTTGGCGTTGGAAGCGCTGTCCGAAACATAGTCCTTGGCATAGTTGGCATTGTCAGCAACGTAGTCTTTAGCATAGTTGGCATTGTCGGCAGCATAGTCTTTGTACTCAGCGACGGTTTCAGCGACCTTGGCAGCTAATGAAGAAGCAGAGGATGCGGCGGAACTTGTGGCGGAAGCAGCAGCATGGGAGGCAGAGGATACAGCACTGCGTGCGGATTCTTCATGGTGTGGCTTGATGGGATGCACAACAGCTTGATAGATGTCATTGCCTTTATCCATAATGTACTGTGTAGCGGCGGCGATGAAGTTCTGGGTCTGATCTGCGGCGTCACCGGCATAGTTCATGGCGAAGATTTTGTAGGCGTTGATGTCGGAAGAGAGACTGTCAACAAGGGATTGTGCTTGGTCCTTCTTAATACCGGCGTTCTTTTGGACATCCTTGGAGAACTGTTGCCACCAGGACTTGCTACCAATTTGAGAGAGATCTTGGATGGAGGCGGAAGTGGTTTGAATGGCGTTTTGAAGTGTGCTGCCGATAGCATCGAGTTGTTGTTGTGTGTATTCCTTGCTGTCGAGGGCTCGGGATTTCACGGTATGTGTGATCCAGTTGTGGAAAGCATCTTCGTTAAAATAAGAGCTGGAAGAAGGACCACTGTGGAAGATGCGTTGGTACCAAGTAGGGTGAGCAAAGGAGTGTTCAATGTCGTTGGAAATACCTTTCCATTGTGCTTCTGTCACATACTTTTGCTTGATAGCTTTCTTTTGGTATTGATCCAGGGATTGTTTGACTTGGTCCTCTGTCAATTTGCCGCTTAATTCGAGTTGACGTAATTGGTGGGTGAGGTCGGTGATAAGACCGTCTACGCTATTAGTGCCCAAGTTGTATTGCTTTTCAAGCTTGATTTTAAGACTGTCCATTAAACGAGTAATACCGTCTACCTTGTCTGTGATAAAAATTTTGGTGTTGGCTAATGCAGAGTCACGGTATTTGGTGGCAGTGTCTAAGAGGTTCTCATCCTTCTTATCATAGAGAATGTTGTATTTATCCAAGTACGCATAAACTTGATCCTGTGTCCATTTTGACATATCCTCTACTTGTTGTGTTGTAGAGACTATAACGTATAAATGATATAGTTAGATTCCCCCATCGAAATACTTTTACAAATTATGCTTACCTTTGGCTTGTGCTTCATTTGCAAGCAACACGAGACAAACTGCGTAAGTAATGGGAAAAGCGATATATTTAGAGACTTTCATTATAATTTATCTTGAAAAGAAGAAATGTGGCCTTAATGTAAGGAAATGTTGGGCTTATTATATACTTTTTTCGCATGAATCAGACATGAGGTCACCATGAAGGCTATGGCTAAGATAAGTCACAAATTGCCATATATAGTATACACATTGCAAATTTTGCTTGATAAATCCATCTTTTAACATTTGTTATCACATCATGACGTAAAGAAGTTGTTGTTGTTGTTGTTGTTGTTTTGAATCTTATGTATACATATACACAAACTGGATATATATGAAAAATGTACATCACATATACATCATTTATAAATAAAAATTATATATATATATGTTGTTGAAAATTAAGCTCATTTTACTGTTAAGCACCGTTGTACAACTAGGAACGAAGAACCTAATTTTATATGGTAGTAGGTATCAGTATGTCGATCAGTATTTCAACTCAAATAATGAGAACTGGTCTACCTGACCGAGTACTTTATCATTCAGTTATCTTAGTTAGCACGCACATATATTTAGTCTATGTGACTACAGTAAAGTAACATGCTGAATATAGAAACGCGTCTATTTCACTATGATGTAGGTAAGACTTCTAAATATATCTAATAAACTCTTATGAAAACCGTTCTATGTAGTCGATCTATAATCACATGATTTTATCGTCTAGAGATTTTATCTGATATGCGGTGGTGCCTGGATGTCTTATGTCATCATTTTACCTGTAGCAGTTGTCCGTCTCTCCTTTTATATCCTGGTTGGATTATAACTAAAAGCAGACATAGTATATGTTCAAGAGTATACTACTAGTGCCATTAGTCGTAGAAGCTAATTGCAAGAGAAAAATAGGATATTATTTGGAAAACGTTGACAAAAGAAGAGATAAAAGAGAGTTTCCTAAACGAGTGACATGTCTTTTAATAATAAGCTTTTTTTTTTCCACTCCAAAATAATGCGGGGTGAAAACTAAAAAAATATTTATAAAATCAAACGTGATTATCCAATCATTTGAATGTTAGTGCAACCATGAATTGCTTGCTGTCACCTGAAATCAAAAGGATAATTCGGGATACTTTAATTAAAAGAAGAAAGGGCAACAATAATAAGCCACTTATCATTTGAGAGAGAATGACTCGTTTCTTATCTCATTATTTTCTTTCTCTTTTTTCCTTTTTTTTTTTTTTTTTTTTTAAAAAAAAAAAATAATTAATGCAGTCTATCTCTAAAACAATTAGTAAGAACAATGTTATATAGAATAACCTTGTCACTCACCCTTTGCTTTTGAAGGTACTCTTTCTCGTTATCAAGGTACACGAATTCCAGTCACTCGTTTTATTACACAAAGGCGTCTTTACGCTACTACTGCTACGAATACACCAAAGAAATCTTCAAAGTGGAGAACATTGAAAACAGTGGTTAAATATAGTTTAGTAGCTGGCATCTCTTATGGTTGTTACGGTAAGTTAGTCTTATTTCGGTATAAAATAGTGCATGCTTATCATAATGATGATAGAAATGTATGTTCAACGTCATCCTCCTCAGCAGGCAGACATTGATCCCGAGAAAAAGACAATTGTCATCTTGGGTAGTGGTTGGGCAAGTACATCTTTCCTAAAGGATATCGATACAGATCATTACAATGTGGTAAAGTTAGAGTTTAGCAACATTATGGTTTTTAAAACTTAAATCTTTTTTTTTTTTTTTTTTTTTTTTTTTTTTGCTGGGCATTATAGGTGGTTGTATCTCCTAGAAACTATTTCTTGTTTACCCCTTTGTTGCCTAGTTGCACCGTGGGCACAATTGATATTCGCTCCTTAGTTGAACCTACTCGTTTTATTGCCCGTCATAAATCAAGATCTGTTAAAGTAATTGAAGCTGAATGCACTGATGTTGACCCCGAGAGCAAAACAATTACTGTTTCAGGTACGTCTTTTTCTTCTCACCCTGCAGTCAAACCTCAATTTGTAATAACTAGATAACTCCGATGTGAAGGGACAACGCACAGAGAGTACATTGCCCTACGATTACCTCGTTGTCGGTATCGGTGCTGAGAGTGCTACTTTTGGCATTAAGGGTGTTGAACAATATGGCTGTTTCTTGAAGGAAGTATGGGACGCACAAAAGATTCGTACAAAACTCATGGACTGTATTGAAACAGCAGCTTTTCCCAATCAAACAGCCGAGGAAATTGAGCGCTTATTACACATGGTAGTTGTTGGTGGTGGCCCTACAGGTATTGAATATGCTGCTGAACTGCATGATTTTCTCGTAGACGACTTGAGCGCCTGGTACCCCGAATTAGCTGGCAAGGTCAAGATCACACTTGTAGAAGCTCTTCCCAATGTCTTGCCCGCCTTCTCCAAACAATTGATTGATTATACCGAATCGACCTTCAAGGAACAAAATATCGAGATTAAGACAAAGACCATGGTAAAGGAGGTCCGTGAAAAGGAAATCCTCGTGAAGAAACCCGATGGCACGGAAGCAAGTATTCCTTATGGTCTTTTGGTGTGGGCTACAGGTAACACGGCTCGACCTTTGATTCGCAAACTTATGGAGAAGTTCCCTGAAACCCAAAAACAACGCCGTGGTCTTAGCGTCGATGATTGGTTGCGTTTAGAGGGATCAGAAGATATTTATGCTTTAGGTGATGCCACTGCAACTCGATATGCGCCTACTGCTCAAGCGGCTGCTCAACAAGGTAAATATCTTGCACGTCTCTTTAAGCAACTCGCTGTACGTGACGAGCTTGAGGAGTCTTTGGAAACAAAGAGTGACCAGGAAAAAGAGAAATTTGAACGTAAATTACGTAAGGCAAGAGATATCAAGCCTTTCCATTATACTCATCAAGGTTCTCTCTGGTAAGTTTGTCTAAATCTCCTCCCACGATTGTCAACTAATGTGTTATAATGTACAGCTATGTTGGTTCGGATAAAGCTATTGCTGATGTGCCATTAGGTCCAGGTGGTAATATTTCTACAGGTGGTGTCGCTACATTTGCCTTCTGGCGTTCTGCTTATATTTCCAACTTATTCTCTACTCGTAACCGTGCCTTGGTTATTACTGACTGGCTAAAGAAAACGGCATTAGGTCGTGATATCTCAAGAGAATAATACCTCTAACAATAGACAACAACACTCTTCGATAAATATAGACTCTTATTTTTTATGTTATAAGCATTGTCTGATTTTAAAAAATATTAAAGCTGTAGTCAGACCAATTAGACGTTCAACCAATCAGACATGTTGGGAAAGGACCTCTTTTTTCTTTATAATTTTTATTACATAATAGTACAATTTTCCAAATCTTTCATATCTGGCATACTCTCAGGGTTACCAAAGTTCATACCAGGAGCCATTTCATCCAAGAGTTCAGCGGGAGGCTGACCCAAGTCTTGCATCTTTGTCATTAAATCCATGATCTCCTTTGCTTGTTCTTCGTTCTTTTCATCAAAATTAGGGGATTCGTATTTAGCGACAATTTGTGTACAAATAGCGTGTTGTTGCTTATATTTCTCGTACTCAGCCTTATCTGCAGTCTCTTTGTTTTTCTCTAACCAGGCAGGGTATTTAGCTGATAAGTCCTTCATGGGCTCATAGAGTAACTCCTTTGACATTAATTGACTCATCATGCCCTCTAAAACACCTTCAAATTCTCCACTATCAGCTAATGATTCCATTTGCTTCATAAGTTCTGCCATGAAGGCATCCTCTGATTCTTCAGCGATAGAGGACTTTTATACACGTTAATACCCCTCTCTTTCCCATTTCTCTGTGCTAACTTACATCAATTTCTTTTGAGCTATCCTTGAGTTTATTGAGAGTTTTACCAATAGTATCTTGGAAGGAGGCAGGTGCTTTGGGAACTTCTCGGCTAGTTGTTTTTTGGTCCGCAGTAGTCGCTTCGCCACCATCAAACGAAGCCCATACCTTTTCAAAGGCTTGCTTTAACTCGTCGTTATCCTCATTGCTCATTTCACCCATTAATTGTTCCATGTTAGCGGCAAGTTGTTTTGCGAAATCATCACCGCCCAGTAATTCATCCAAGTCAGGCTCAGCAGGATCTTCTTCGCTGATAGTAGTAGACTTGGACTTTTCTTCTTTTTTAGTAGGTGCTGGTTTCGAAGCAGTAGAAGGAGGTGCTTGGGACATGTCATCAAGAACATCTAAATACTTCTTTAGACAATGGATCTCCTGCAACACTATTTTGTTTTTTATTTACCGTCTAATAAGTCATCAATGTCAGAATCGTCGTCTTGAATTTGAGTGGCGTTTTTAAGATCCTTGGACATTTATTATCAGTGTAGCTGGGGAAAGAAGAAAAGGGAGAAAAAAGATACAGCTGAAAAGTTTAAAATTTCGTGTGTACACAAAAAAAGGGGGGTGGACAGCAGCTCGCTGGGTATTAATCAAATTACTTTTCGCCTGTGAAAATATAGTAAGCATGTGAAAAAATCACAGTCATTCACAATGTACATAGGCTTCTTTTTAAAAACCGAAGGTCTTTATTTTTCTTAGGCAAACTGGATGCTTTGGAAAGGGGGTACGATAAGTATTTACTGAAGGCAATCAAAGCATAATAACAAACAAAACCTGAAGCGCCCAAGTTTCAAGGCGTCACAAAAAAAAAAAAAAAAGCCTAAAACGCTTCTCTGTTTTTGGAACAAATGCAGGTATAGATATTGCAAAAAACAGGTTGTTATTATTGAGATAGCATTTCCTGCATTTCTCAGCGATATTATAATAGTGTACATGACATAATTTTCTTTCAAAAAAGACATTTACTTTATGTATACTAGTTTACAACAGTGCAATGACATTTAATCACCCCAAAAACGTCATGCGTATCTTTAACAGTCTATTATAGGCTTTTGTTCCTGATTTTATTCTATAGAAAAGCAGTATGTTTCAACCCATTTTGTTTCGAAAAGTTGAAGAAAAAGGAAAGATCGGTGAGTTACTGATAAGCTTTATAAAATCTTGAATTCATGCAAGTATTCCCAAACGGGAATCCCTTGCAAAGGTCTGATATGTCATTATGATTTTCCGTTTATGCTAAGTCTGTTTTTTATGCGTGACGTCTTTTAAAGTTGCATTATTATTCTCTACAAAGATATAAAAAGGCAATCAATCGAATAGACATTTCTTTTCTCAACTCAATTGAAAAAATAATACAATATGCCTAACTTGAAGAACCCTAATGACTTGAACATTGCCCCCGCCCAAATGGTAGGTGGTATGAGAGTAAGACAACCTGATGCCAACCGTGCTCCTTTAAGAGAAGAAGAAGATATTAACAATAAGACCATGAATGAAGCTAACGAAGATAACCGTGAACTTGATACCAATGAAATGTCCTCTGAAGAAGAACGTATGCGTGTTCGTGCTTTGCAAGAAAGACAAGCTCAAGAAATGCAAGCTCACTTTGCCTCTCGTCAACCTGATATCTCAAAGAACGCCGGTACCAATGTACAACAAAACTTCAACCCTGCTTTCCAACCACGCTCAATGAACCATTAAGAAATATGATATTACGTTTGTACATATAATATTTGTGTATATAAAGATTTTTCGCTTTAAATAAATAAACTTTGATATTAAACAAAACGTCCCATGTGTACGATTTTTTATTTGATGTATTTTGAAATAACATTTTTCTTTTTTCCATAATGGTGAAACAGCTAAGCAATTCGCCGTGAGCTGTCTTCATGCGTTTGCTATCGTTGCACAAATTGATAGCGTCAATACCTCACTACATCCAACCTATTTTGACGCATGAGGGACTCTTTAAGTTAATAATATAAAGAGCCGGTGAATTTTTTCATGAGAAACATCTACTTGTAAGTATAGTCATCAGGCTAGTTTCACTCCATTACTATTATACATAATGAAGGGACGTTTTTCTTAGTGTGTTGGGTGTAAAGTATTGATGACGTAGATAAAGTTTTCAAGGGTAATTTATAACTAGTTACCGTCCTTGTATTGTTCATATAAGCCCATAACAAGCTATAGAGGAGGAAGCAGAATACAATGCGCGCTAGAGTGACACACTATTTTTTTGAGCTCATAACTTTAATAATGCAAGCATTTAAACGAACACGACATGCACTGCAGCAGCGCGAGCGTCATTATTGGCTTCAAAATAAGAGATCGCCTTTGGGCAGTTCATCTTTTTTTTTTTTTTGGGCTAATCAAATTATAACACCTTTTGTAATTCCATCAGGATATTGTTCTCCTAGAGTTTGATGTGTACTCTGGTCTCTTCCTCTTCCGCAGAAGGTGTTTACCTGCTGGTGGTGTTTGTTGAAAGACAGTATAGGTACTCAGAGATATTTTAATAGCTTGAACCCTAATTATTTGGTCATCTCCTCTGTGTCGTTTGTGTAATACTTGCGTGGAAGATACCTGTCATTTCTTTGTCACATGTGCTGTCAAGTGGTCGCTCTGGAAAGAAGCTAGTAGTCGCCTAGGCGTGAATGCCATCATAAATAGTCCCGAATCTGTTTGGTGTATTCTTACTTTACTACATGATCTTCACGGTCGACGAATTGAATCCTCGGATCTCGTAAAAATTGGCTGCATTCTGAACGTTCACTGGCTCTCATTAGTATTGTGTTCCTCGAGGCGAACAATGGTTCCTCCAAGGAGCGCTTTCTATGCTTTCTACTATGCCTTCAATCACAGTTGCCCTCGAAGCCACTAGTTCGAGTGAATAATTAATCTTAGTCTTTCCTATGCTACATAATAATTACAAATAAACTAATACCTGATTTAAAACAAAAACAAAAAAAAAAGCAGCGCACTGTCCTTTTCTGTTACTGGCAAAAACGCCTAGTACGAATATTTATAGCACTTCTTGTATTATTATTCAAGTACTTTAAGAAAAAGAATAATAATTGATAGGATAAATTGTGCATTATATAATATGTATTATTTTTAAAACAACAAAGAGCAAACTGATTACATGTATATGCTTATTAATTATTTAACTTGATATTTACTTGAGTCTAACCATTGTTTATTTCCTAAGGTAATTGACCCATATGTACATATATCATTGCATCATGTTTACACTTTATCCGACTTAAAATACATCTAAAATTACTGCGAGCAATACACCGCTGTAGCGCGTGTGCTATTCGCCGACATTTACAATACTTCCGGTGTTATTGCAATGTACCTTTAGATAAGCAAAGAATAAGAAGACAAACTCAAAAGGCATCTCTTTATTGAAATACGAAAAACAAAATTAGGCTTACTAGAACACCCTGGTTGATATGCTTAGTCAGATTTTAACCATAGGCTTTTTGACTGTGTGCATTAATACTAGTCTTTATGCAGTTTTATCTTGACGACTTGGAGTGACTATAACATTTTCTTCAATTAATGCGCTTGAGGTATTACCCAATAATTGTAAAATGCTATTGGAGAAAAATACTGAAGGTAGCTCCTTGCAAGATAATTAACGACTTGTTCATTGTCGAGACGCCATTAGTGAAATACCGATGAGAACAACCTCCCTTTTAATACTATGGTTTCCTTTGCTATCTACTGTCATAACGCCAGATCGATTTTGTACGACAAAAATACGAATGTAACATTACTTGGAAGATTTAATACCAATGGCCTATTGTTTTTCTTTAAATGCATACAATTGGGGCATAAGGAAAAAAGAAAATTGGTCTTAATCGGGCTGGTTTTATAGTGCAGTCTTTCCAGTGCCAAAGGGCGTTTTTTTTTTTTTAACCACCTTTTGATTCTTATAAGCCCACCATGTTAATTAATAGTGTCAAGCCATATAGTTCATTGTTTCACAGATTTGTAGTAATACACAATTTGTCAAGCATGGAAGAAGAGGAATTGCTGTTTCTTTCTTTGCTGATCGTCGCATCTGTTATTTGTTGTATCGCCTTTAATGTTTAGTGAAAGATAAAGAAATTGTTTAGTTTTTAAACTTGCTACAATAAGGTTACATATCTCTGATAAAAAAAGTCAAGTGCTAAATAGCAGTTTATTTTCTAACAAAAAAAAACTCCTTTTTTTTTTTCGAATTCCTTTGAAGTACGCCTCATTTTTTAAGTCTTGTCTTATGGAGAAAGCGTTCCCGAGATTTGTTGTTTATTTCACGCGCTCCCCAATAAAGTTATTTTAAGGAACTTTCTCCCCCGCTCTCTCCTCCTAATAAAATAATTTGTTTTTTTTTTTTTTTTTTGTTTTCTCTTTCTCTTTATCCTTTTTCTATTTTCCAAAGTAGTACACCTCCTTCTTCTTCTCTTTTTTTTAATTGAAGCCTTTTTGTAAGCGGAAAAAAAAAAAAGATGGAGTCTTCAGCTAGTATGATTCAAGAAGTAATGGATATGTTTCCTGTGACTATTGCAGCAAACCAAGGGGAAAATGCTAATAAAGAAATAGAAACAAGAGTATCACAACTAAATAACATGCTATTGACAAAGGAGGTCAGCTTTACATACATTAATTATACCAAGTTATCTAAATTGGCTTATAGTCTGAAATAGCTGCTTTAAAAGAAGTCTTATCGAAATGGAAACAGAGAGCTTTGGATGCTGAATCAAACGCCTACTACTATTATCTTGGTATATATTATTTATTGATTGTTTGTTGTTCGTTGATGTATAATAAATATATACACGTAGACCAATTGGAATCAATTCAACTTCAACATGAAGTCGAAATGAAATCATTAGAGTCAAGATATACAAGGAAACTAAACGAACAAGAAGATGTAATTACCAGCTTAAAAGAACAAGTTGATTTTCTTATTGTTCAAAATACAAGCCATCGAATGATAAGCCAACAAAGTCAAGAAGAGTACTACAATGACCGTGAGTCATCTACATATAACGTGGGGTCTTGACGTCCTCACATCTGTTTTAATTTTAGGTGATACAGATTCTTTTATATCAACCTGCGACGATGATGATGATGGCGGAAGTGTAGTTAGTAGTATATATGATGTAAGATTCTTGAAATATACGTTTATAATGTATACCACTCACTGTTTGTTATAGAGAGAAGCAGAGCAAGGGCTAAGTAACAACCCCTCACCAGAATTTGCTACAGAACAAGAAACGATACTTTGTAACATTCAAGTAACAATGAAACAATTCTCCCCTTTTCTGTAATAATATCTAATCGTTCATATCTAGAGCACCATGCGAGCAATAGAGTCTGAATTAAATGCACACCCAGTCCAGGGACAAAAACGTTTCAGACATCGCCGCTCACCCACTTTTCATTCTGATAGCACAACGTATTCATCATCTACTTTGATTGACTCTTCAGAAAACAAGAAAATCAAAAAGAAATCATCATTCTTCATCAATCGTATATTTAAAAAGCTATACAACAACAGCAAAAATTCATTTTACACTACACGATCTCTCTGTTCATCATCCTGGTCTTCTTCTCCTTATGAAGAAGACTCATATTCAACATCAACGACTGTTAGAAATGATTCAATTCCAAATATACTTGACCGTAATATTTACACTACAGTCATATAAAAAAGGAAACAGCAACATTTACTACTATTATATCCTTACATATTATTATTATTATTATATATATTATACTTCTTTATGATTATATCCTCCTCTCTTTATTCTATTATATATCTATGCTTAAATAAAAAAAAAAAAAAAAGTTATGCTCAAAAAAATAATGTAACAATACTTTTGACAGCTTAAAGATATTTCAAAGCCCCCTCACATATTTAAATCATAATATCTACCTAAGCTGTGTTTTTGTATGTTGATTACCTCTACATATAATTGTGGCTTGATCTAACGCCGGACTTGCCGGACATAATTTGTGCTGCAATTTTATGAAAAAAAAAATTTTCTTGTCCCTTTCGTTTAGGAGCTCCTTCTCTTTTTATTTTCGTTCAGACAGTATCCAATGGTTGCCTAGTAAGTAACGAACACCATTACATAGACAAACGATAAAAACGCATAGCCGTCTTGTTTCAACGTTATGAATTTGAACAAAGAACTTCTTTTTGTTCTTTTTCTTAAAATGAAGTCAAATTCCAAGCATTGATTTGAGTGGCTTGTACAATGAACAAAGATCATTAAAACTTTTTTTTTATAGCAACGTCCCCACTGCTAACGACGTCCTCGTCCCCGAAACTCTCTTGAAGAAGAACAAGGCTGATGCCAAGGCTATCGAAGCTGCTGCCACCAAGAAGGCTGAACTCCGTAAGGTAATGCACCATTCTAAATTGATTGCTTTTTTTTATACGAGAAAACGTTTATGATGACAATTGGGTTTCAACCCAAAAGGACTAGATTGCACTCGATGATGTCTCTTTAGTTAACCATCTTTCGGGGCTGATACGTTTTCGTTATATAAAAAAGCAAAAGTTTCTTTGTATCCTTTTACTTATTGACGTTTATATTAGGCCAAGCTCCTCAAGAGACGTGAAATCTTCAAGCGCGCTGCCAAGCATGCTGCTGAATACAAGGCTACTGAACGCAACGAAATCCGTCTCCGTCGTCAAGCCAAGGCTCAAGGTAACTACTACGTTCCTGCTCAAGAAAAGCTTGTCTTCGTTGTTCGTGTTCGCGGTATCAACAACATTGCTCCCAAGCCCCGTAAGGTCCTCCAATTGTTGCGTCTTTTGCAAATCAACAACGGTGTCTTTGTCCGTCTCAACAAGGCTACCTCTGAAATGCTCCAATTGATCCAACCTTATGTTACCTACGGTTACCCCAACTTGAAGACCATCCGTGAATTGATCTACAAGCGTGGATATGCTAAGGTTAACAAGCAACGTATCCCCATCAACGATAACTCTGTCATTGAAAAGGCTCTCGGCAAGTACGATATCATCTGTGTTGAAGATCTTATCCACGAAATTGCCACCGTTGGTCCTCACTTCAAGGAAGCCTCCAACTTCCTCTGGCCCTTCAAGCTCTCCAACCCCAACAACATGTGGAGAGAACGTAAGTTCCTCAACTACGTTGAAGGTGGTGACACTGGTAACCGTGAACAATTCATCAACAAGTTGGTTCAATCCATGAACTAAATAAAATATTAAGAACTTTTGTTTTCGATAAAATGCGTAAAAAAGAATAATAAAAACTATCATTTCTTTTTTGGGGAAGTTATCTTGAGAAAGTGTAAAGTGATGAGTGGAGACCTTGGACGTCGTAAATGTCATTTCTTTAAAAGGCCGTACTCAATCATGTCCTTAGTATATATACGCGTTTTGGTCATTCATAACATATATTATGTTATCAACCTGATATAGTATACAGAAGTTTTTCTAACAACTTGTTCATTCTTCGTTGAAAGCAATTGTATAGTTTTATTATTATTATTATTATTATTATTAGCGGCAGTGACTACGAAACAAAAAGGGAAACACTCATCCTTAAATTGTTGATTCTCCATTATAGGTTCCTTTTAAAAACTTCTGCCTACACCTTTTTCTCAATACAAATTGAGCCCAATAATGGCTCGGTGTTACTTCTTTCTGTGTCTGATTTTGCCCTTAAATCTTTAATAAAGTACTTATTGATGAATTGAAGGAGATAAACTCTTCTGTGTCCCCCCCCCTTTCCGTCGCCACTGCTATCAGTAATCCAAGGAAACGATTAATAGACCTCCTTTAGCTTTTATCGTTTCTTAGAAATGGTACCTGAAAAACTACTAGCAAAACACCAAAACAGGAAGTAAACATTATTCAAGTGTTTTCAAAACGAATCGTCTTATTAGAAATTGGCTTCTATATTTGTATGTTTGTTTATTAGTTCATGTACAAAGTCGTTAATCACTATGTAGCCTCTCATTCTCGGCCTTTTTGGTGGTCAATTGCGCGCTCACCCTTAGCTACTCCTTATTTATAATAATAGCCACGAACTCTTAGTATTCTTGTATTGGTGAATGCGTATTATAATCATGGCTAACATCTGTCATCTCTTCTCGTTTTTAAGTGCTGACGTTTTTTGCCATCTGAGGGTAAATAGGAACTCATTTAATTGAGAAATGGTCTCGTCCCCGTATGTTGCTTAATCAAAGACGACAATAGCAGTTATTTCGTTTTTATTATGTTAATAAAAAAAAAAGGCATCCTATTATAAAGTATGGTCAATAATGTGAAGAAACAATTATTGATCTTAATATCTTGTTGGGACGCGTAATTCTTATAATACTACTGCACTTAGAGCTGCCCTGAGGTACCCGACTCCTTTTTCAAAAAACGCAAAATGTTTTTTCAAATAAATTTTATAAAGACTGCTTTTGTGTTTTAAATCCAAAAAAAAAAGTCACTAAAAATTTCTGAAAAAAAAGTATAAAAAGGCGAGCAATTTTGAATCTTTTGTTCTTCATACTTACCTGGGTCGTGCATCTGGTATCAAGAAGGCCGGATGTACAGTGAGGCCGATTGTCATTGCACAGCGACTATTAGCCTTGCTGCGAACATCTTCGGATGTCTCGAGGCCACAATTTTTGCTTAGGGGGATTGGGTGGTTCGCCGTTTGGTCCCCTGTTTTTTTTTATTAAAATTATTAAAAATGAAAATGAAAAAAAAAAAATAGTAAAAAAGTTTTTGTGTTTTTTTTTCCTAAGCTGAGAGAAGCTTATTTAGAGTGAGTTTAAAATTAGCAACGATTGCTTGATTTGAAAATCATAGAATACTAAGAAATTGCCAAGAAGATCTACGTAAGTTTTTATTATTGGATGTGTTAATGATGATTTTTATTTACAATATGGGTATAATATATAACAAATAAGTTTTTTTTTTAAACTTTAGCCATAGAGGCATATTCTATAAAAAAAGCACTAGAATGTAATTTTTCTAATTTATCATTTGAACGCACCGAGAGTTCCAATAATTTCGATTTAAAGTTGTGAATATCATTGGGATCATCGCTTTTCCAAGGAATAACTTCCAAGACAAAGCTACGATTACTGTCTTGTAAAAATACCGAGTTAAAATAGTGAAGGATTCCTTTTAGGTCAGCAGCTGTGTGTTTGAGTAAATTAGGTAATGTTTCTTTATCTAGCAAATCGAATACGTAATTTAGACTTTGTTGAATATAAGCGTCTAGTTGATCAGAGAGGCTGATAGCGTTATCTTGTAAGCAGGAAGATATAATTGTATCTGCTGCAGTAGTTGAATTGCCACAAGTAGATATGAGCATTTGACGTATAAATGATTCAATGGCTTGTTTACTAAGTTTGTCTATATCCCAAACTAAGGGTAGGCTGCCTTCTGTATGAGCATGTATAGCAGCAAATATTTGTGATTTTAATATTTCTAAATCCATCATGTCTAAAGTAGCAGCAGTAAATGGCTGCTGTTGCTGTTGGTTATCGTTGTTGACAAGTACATTAATTTCCAAATGATGTTGGAATTCTGTGGCAATAAAGCTGTCTGTATTGAATATAACAGTGTCGAGGTGGTCAAATTGAATGTGTGTTGCAATAAGTTGTGCTAATCTGTCCACTTGTACTTTATATTCTTTTACTTCCACAACAGGCAAACAATAAACACAGTTTATAAACAAGAGTAGTAAAATATGATAGTATTTCATAGGTTAAGTGTGAAAGATAACGGGAAAGAAAAAAAAGGTATAATAAATCTTCTTCTTGATAGTTATTTATATCCTAAAATTTGATGGAAATTCGGAGAAGAAACTGATTATTTTGGTAAATGTATGGCTTGTACAAAATAACACAAAATCCTCTTTAGACACTCTGATCTAAAAATAAGTTTCTATTGTTTTTGTTTGTTTATCCTTTCAACAATCCCCCACCCTGATTCAAGCCTTTTTTTTCAGCCAATAATCACGTAGTATTTAATCACTCTCTTTCTTTCCCTTTATCTTACTTGACCGTAATGGATAAAATGACGTACCTATCTCCCGAGTGATAATGACCGTTCTTCCGCAGTATGTAAAATGGTAAAGTACATTACATCTTATTAAATCATTATCAGTGTTGTCATAATAAACACTATTTTAAGCTTGTTTTTTAAGATCAAAACCCCCTTCTAATATCACTCTATTTGAACTCAACGCGATGTTTTTGATTTGCTCAACATGACACCTGTAACGATTTCTTATAAAATGTATCTTATCAGACGTAGATATTGATGCGCGCGAGTGGTCCCTGACCGAGTTAATTTGTAATCCAAGTAAAATCTATTATTATATCAGCAACAGAGGCGCTTCCTTGCTGATATTTACTGTTCATAATACGCTGATCTATCTACTGCTACTTTTACTATGCGCGGTTTCGTAAATTATTCGTTTATTGAACCATGTTGAGCACGCGCTCATTATGCAGTCTTTGCTTTTTTATCTTTATCTTTTTCTTTCCTTAATTCGTTTTCATGAATTCGACACAAAAAAAAAAAAAAACTTCAGCACCTATATATAGAACTTGAAACCGCGTCGATCTGGAAATTCTTGTTAAAGTAGAAGGTGCCACTAAAGTGGGCATAGTTAACAAGAAGCATCATTTTACTGAACCAAAAGTTTTAATAAGGCAAAAAAAGCCGAAGGTTATTATTTTAGACATATAAGACATAAACCTTAATGTAACGCCCAAGCAGGCTATACAGTACGTTCATGTCTTTGGTTGTATATATATTCATACAGCACCCTTAACTGATACTTTTTTAGAATACATCTTAAAGCTTTATTTGTTACAAATGAGCTAAGCATAATAGAAACGTTAACTAAAATTACTCAAGTATAATGCAAAAAAAAAAAACACGTATACTTAGCCTATCTACTACTGCTATTATTACAAAAATAAACGTAGGCACAGGAGCTTCTCCTTTTTCTTACGCTCTTCCGTTGTCTTAAAAAAAGAAAACAAATAACAACGTTACTAAAATAAGCTCGCAGAATTTACACCTTTTCTCCAGTTATTATATCACCTCATATTTTTTATATTTTTTTATTTACTTGAACAATGACCTTAATGTGAAAATGTAAACATCATTCTAAAAACAGTAGGTATATCTAAAAATACAAACCTTCTATAGTATCATCATGTTAAGAAGCTTATCTAAATTTTACTAGATTCATCTGATTTGGTTGAATGACTTCACTGACATTATCCGTCTCGCACATGATCGGCTCGAACCACAATTTCCATTTCTGTCATTCTGGTTACTGTCCCCCCCCCCACTCACCCAACCATAGCCAGTAAATGCAAAAGGACCAATTGAACAATTTAAACCGTTCTTTCTCTGACTCTATCAATCCATAACAATGGTTGTACGTATCAATATAACAATGGATGCATATATATATATGTATATATATATAAGGAATGAGGATTAAAGAGTGGATGGATGATAATATTTTTTTTTTTTTTGTTGTGTGGATATTGTAATCGAATGAATGTATCATTAACATGCTTGGATTTTTTTTTTTTTTTTTTTTTTTATAGCAAGGTTCTTTCAAGCGTCAAGTTGAAGTTGGTCGTGTTGTTCTCATCAACCACGGTGCTGATGCCGGTAAATTAGCTGTCATTGTTGACATTGTTGATCACAACCGTGTAAGTAGATATCAAATAATGAATAGAAAGATTCTATACTCATTGGTGTGTTATTTTAGGCTCTTCTTGAAGGCCCTACTACTGGTGTCGTTCGTCAAGCTTTCCCTTTCCGTCGTTTAGTTTTGACTCCTCTCGTCATCAAGAACCTTCCTCGTAACGTTGGTCAATCTGCTCTTAAGAAGGCCATTGAAAAGAACGATATTGCTGGTGCTTGGGCCAAGACTGCCTGGGCCAAGAAGATTGAACAACGTAAGACCCGTGCTGCTTTATCTGACTTTGATCGTTTCAAGCTTGCCAAGCTCAAGAACCAAGTAAGTCCATATTTTTTTTTTTTTGTTGTAAATAATAGGGAGGTTATTGACAAAATGTGTGTTTATTTAGCGTCGTTTCGCTCTCGGTGCCGCTGTCAAGGCTGCCAAGAAGCAATAAATATTTTTTATTTTGTAAATCACACAATAAATCCAAATGATATATATTATACGACTTTATTTTTTTTGTTTCATCAACTTGGTAGCATAGTCCATTCCATAGGCATCGATGAACTTTTCTATCTTTAACCTCAAACCAGAATCAATCGACTTGATCTTTCGCCCAGACTGTATTTCTTTATCTACAATATGATGTGTCATTTTTCTAGCTAGATCTTTGAATAGATATTTATCGCCCCTCCATAACTCTTGCTGCTGTTTCGAACTGAGATATTTAGTGACAACACCTCCAATCTCTCGTTTTAGATCAATATCATTCAAATAGATTTCGTCCACAGATGCAGGTGTAAGTAAATGGCTGCTTGGGTCTGGTTGATGCTCACAAGAAGTTGGTGGAGGTGGTGGAGGTGGTGTCTCATCTTGAGCAGGAAGAGGGGGTGGAGGAGGAGCCTGTTGTTGTTGTTGTTGTTGCTCCTTTATTAACTCCTCAGGAACTTCCCATTGTGTTTGCTGTGTTAAAATATGATAATAGTAAGTAGACCCATTTTCAGCTACTGCAACTTGCCAATGGGAATTAGTAGTAGGATGGGTATATGTATTGTATTCATGAGAGTAATAGTAGTAATAATTGTTATATATGGAAGGGTCTTGATAATAGTATGATGAAGCTTGATATTGTGAAATGGTTGAAGGATTTTTTGGGGAAATGGAGGTAGAGCTTTCAGTGGGTAAACTATAATTACCAAATATAGGTGTATTCGGAGAGTCACTCGTATTTATACTAACTGGTGTTTCGTTACTAGTATTATTGTTTGTGATGGAGAGTGGGGATACTGGCTTTTTATAATAATGGCTCGGTCGTGAAATTGATGGACGTCGTGATAACTGCCGCGTTTTCTGTACAAGCTCCTCAGGCAATACGTTCATTGAGAAGTACTCAAAATAATCATGATCAGGATCAAAATATTCTCGTGTTGATTCATATTTCACTCTTCTCCTTTTTCTCTTTTGTTCGTAGTAAGATTTAAGGTACTGCTTCTTCATGGAATCATTCGCGGAAGATGTTACAGAATCCACTTCATCCTCTTCTTCTTCTTCTTGTTCATTGATAAAATCAACATGTTCTCTTTTAGGAATACGATAAACGCTCTTCAGTTTACTCCATTTATCGAGCAAATACTGTGATAACCTGCTGATTTCATCGTTTTCATAAGTTACGAATTTTTGTACAACGTCAAATAATTTACAATCTTCTAGCCCGTTTCGATTAGCAAGAGGAAGCTTTTCTAGCACTTGAAGGACCTAATAGTAATGGGTATTAATTGGTTTCAGTGCCAATTCATTCGCTTGTTTTAACTTACCTTTGTGATAATAAATTCATTTTGTTTCCATTCACCTAGCCAGAATTTTAACATTTTCAAACCGTGCAATCGTACAATCATTTTTAGAATATCTTTTCCTTGTGAGCTGCTGTTATTCATAAGCAGGCGAGCCAGTAACTTATTGACTAATCGTGGTTTGCCAACAGAATTGAGCATTCGCTTTACGAAAAAATGTACTTTACTGAGATCTTCTAAGGGGCGTACATTAGCTGTTGCTTGTATACTGCTATCATCCTCTTCATCATCACTAGAAGTAATAGACGATAATACGTCTTCCTCGTCGTCCTCAGTATCATTGTCGATGCTTTCTTTCTCATTAGTGCCAATGTATCCTTTGCAATTAGGTTCTCCACAATAACAATTTTGTGCCATGGCACCATATCTTTCGAATTTATAGTCAAATGTAAGTTCTTCACCAGCAGTAATCATACGGCAGGTGAATATGCCTATTCGCATCTTTTTACCAATAACCCACTTCTGTGTAACACAGTTCGGATTGCAAGAATGGTTCATGAACCTTGCCAAACAACCTTTTTTAGTTGCATCAATAATCTAAAATGAAAATGTTAAGTAACAGTATTCTCATATGTAAGATTTCTTATTTACTTCGTCATTTTTCAAAGTCATAAAGTAATAATGTTCATATCCTTCTGCATCATATTCTTTTGTGCGTCTAATAAACTCAGATTGTGGTATTATTTCACCAATATATTCCATCACAAACGAATTCCTAATAAAAATGATCTTGTTAAGATAATGCATGCGTAGGTCCTTTTTTTTTTTTTTTTTTTTTTTTTTTTTTCTTCTTCTTCCTTACTTTGGTAAATGTTTAAGCGCTCTTAAACCATAACCTTTTTTCTCTGTTTTGATCACATCAACAGTGGCATATTGAGCAAGCTGAAAACGACGGTTACGGCATAAATGACCACAGGGACAATCTTGTACCATACATTCCATAAACATCATGCGATTAATACACTTGTTGTCATTGCCGCAAGCATTAGAAGGGTCATCTAACTCAGAATCGTATACGCACATACAAGGCATACTCTCTTGTGCCATGGACTTTCCTGTAGCTGAACCAATATAAATACTGTCTGGAATGTTTTCAAAAGTTCGTAGAGCTTCATCAGTTACAGATGGGAAATATCTAGAATCAACCATAACATCTTATTTTTAACCAAAAAATAAAATAAAATTATAAAGAAAATGCGTGTGTGAATAAGTATTTTTATATGAGATATGCAGCATATTATTACACAAGTGATGAGAGGATTTCACCTTCTTTTTATATTAGCCAATCAAAATTTTATTTGGTCATCAGGGTTCTTCAAGCTGGTTTGGTAATCATGGTTGTTACGACAACCAGGCAAAATGATAAAGTGCTTTTATAGGTTATTCTTAAATAGCATATACCCGCATTCAATAAGGCTTTTCCAAAAGTCGTCAATTTGAGGGTCAATTAATATGGGCACTATGTCGCCTCTATCTTATTTATAGGATACACGTAGTCTTGTTACAATATTTTGGGTTTACATAAAAGATGTTTCTTTCGGGTTTTGAGTTTACTTATACTTGATGGCTGATTTCCATACTATTATTCCTCCTACCTATGTTTTAACCCCAATACTGATCTGCGTCTTAGAGAGTATATTGGTGATACATTTCAATATAAAGGAAGAAAGAAAATACCATATATCTACCTATTAACCAATTGCAAAATGTAAGTCACTATAAAAGGTCATTGTTGTTGTACTCATACCTGGCTTTCTCATTGTCCATGTTTTTCATAATTTATATACTCTTTGCCGTCATTAAATAAAGTCTGTTTACTGAGGTACCTTATTCGTTCACAACATTCATGTCTATAATCGTTGCTTCATATGAAACAATGACCAAGACAAAAAACATGTTACTCAAGATAACTTTTTTTTTTCATGCAAATTTTTTTCTTTTTACAAGTGACATATTAAATGAATTAAATCATGATTCCTACATTCATAAAATACCAAGCAGCAAAAACCATTCCTAAAACTAATAGCAGGCTAAGGCTACGTAAGGCTCCTCTTGTTCTTGTAAGAAAAGAAGAATAAACAACTCATTGTATATAACTAATGGTTTACAATGACAGACTTCGGCTGCAGTGTCACAATTGAAGACACTGTCTCAAGGTGAAAACCCACAATACCTGCGAGTTGGCGTAAAAAGCAAAGGGTGTTCCGGCAATTCTTATTTACTGGAATTCACTGACAATAAAGGGAAATACGATGAAGAAGTCAATCAACAAGGTAAATTAACCTATTATTTCGGGAAAGATAAGTGTTATTAATATTACTATTTGAATTAAAGGGGTCACAGTCTTGGTAGATTCCAAAGCATTATTAACTGTATTAGGCTCTGAAATGGATTATGTTGAAGGTAAATTATCATCCAAGTTTGTCTTTCACAACCCTAATGTCAAAGGCACTTGCGGTTGTGGTGAATCATTCACTATTTAACCCCAAAAATTCATCAATAATAAAGCATCACCTGTGGCTATGATGATCAGTAATACAGTTGTCATTCATTTAAATTAAAATATTCATACTCAAAAGACAGTAATTATTATAAATGCTTACATAAAGCATGAAATGAAATAACTGGAATTTAGTTAATTCCATTACATAGTTTTAACTTTTTAATTTTCGCTTATGAATTCGTATTTAGTTGGAACCATCTTTATCAGCAGATTGAAAGGGGGCGAACCATTATATATAACATTCCAATTTTCAGCTTTTTTTTTTTTTTTTTTTTTTCTTTTTTTTTTTTTTTTTCATTATTATTTTCATGCTTCGGTTTATATTCATATTATTACTGTCATGGACGATTACTATTGTATTTGCTTATCAAATTGGAACCGGGATATCTGACATTACCGGCCCTTCAGCGCAAATCATGTTGATGGGTTACGCAGTACTCGGTCAAACTGGAGAAGGAATACTTCAAAGATTATGGTCTAGAGCATATATCATTATAGATGATGAAACAAACAATAGAGTCGTATTCGTCAATACTGACACACAATCCATGGGAGATATCATTAAGAAACGAGTGGTGAATGCCCTTCAAGAAATTTACGGTCCTGATCTATATACTGTTCATAACGTCATGATTTCGAGTACTCATTCACACAGCGGAATGGGTGGCTATTTACAATACAGTAAGGTAAAAGAAAATGATGTGATTGACTCGGTATTAAACCTGACTTTGTTTTATTCAGCCATGTATGAAATCGCGGCATTAGGCTGGATAGAGGAAACTGCTAAACCGCTAACAGAAGGAATTGTGCAGTCCATCATCAATGCGCATAACAACCTTCAAGAAGGATCATTAAGTATCATTCAGGGCGAGCTTCTTAATACAAACATCAATCGATCTCCACAGTCTTATCTACTGAATCCAGAAGAGGAAAGAGCAAATTATAAATATGACGTCGATAAAACAATGACAGTAATCAGCTTCACAAACAAAGAGAATCAAGGACTCGGCTTAATTAGCTGGTAAATAAAAATATAGAGCACAAAAAAGTAGTAATTGTTCATTTGAATAGGTTTGCCGTACATGGTGTCTCTGTAAACAATACAAATAAATTAATCAATGGGGATAATAAAGGATACGCAGCATATTTAGCTGAGAAAATGATGAACCGAAATAACAATATTCGTGGTCAGCCTTTTTTTGTTGCAGCTTTTGCGCAAAGCAATGAAGGCGATGTTAGTCCTAATACACTTGGTACGTTCTGCACAGGGACTGACATACCTTGTGATGGAACTCGCGACACAAAATGCCCCAATGGTAGCACTTGTAATGGCAGGTAAGACCATCATCACCCCCACTCTTCCAAATGTAGTCTAACCAAAAAAAAAAAAAAAAAAATAGAGGACCGGCTTGGAAAGTGAGTGATTTGGAATCAAACAAAATCATTGGTGAAAATCAAGCGTTTAGAGCTTTGGAACTCTACAATGCTAAAAGAGCAGCCATTCCAATGAAAGGAAAAGTAGATTATGCACAGCTTTATTGGGATATAACAAAAGCAGTAGTGGTAGATAAGAACGGGGAAAGGCACCATTTATGCTATCCTGCTATGGTAATATGTGTATATTAAAGTTGCATTAAAGTATTAACATGTGTTCTGTAGGGTTATGCATTTGGTAAAAACAGACAGCACATTAATTAAAAAGAGAGAGAGAGAATGACTTTTTTTATTTGTAGCTGCTGGTACAACAGATGGCCCCGCGTTGAATGGTTTTTATCAAAATACGACAAAAGGGACTTTGGGGTGGAATATCATCAAAAACATAGTACAGAAACCATCAGCTGAACAAAAGGCATGTCAGGCACCAAAGCCAATCTTATTGGATACGGGAGAGATTAGTACTTTACGTCCTTGGCAGCCCGAAATATTAGATATTCAGCTATTTCGCATTGGGAATATTTTTATTTATGCTGTTCCCGCAGAGTTTACGACAATGAGCGGAAGACGATTAAGGAAATCTATCAAAAAGTCTCTGATAAGACATGGACTTGGTGATCAGAATACCATTGTTATTCATTCAGGGCCCGCTAACGGCTATGCAGTAAGTATTGTTGAACCAATCCAAAGATAAATAGATGTCTGATCTCATAATAGTCCTATTGCACCACATTTGAAGAATACCAGCACCAACGTTATGAAGGAGCATCGGTAACAAATAGAAACTAACTTGTCTTGAAATTACTCATCTTGTATATCAAAAGACACCATATGGACCACACACATTAGAAGCATACATCAATGCTTTTGACAACTTAGTTTTCATGATGGCAAACCCAAAAGACCATGATTTTAGATCAGAAATCCTTCCTGATTATACAAAGCAAGGTTTCAATCTCTCGCCTATGTATCGGTCTGATCAACCACATCTATTTAGAAATTTTGGTGATCTCTTGAAAGACGTTAGTTCTACTTACTACAGTAAAAGAACTGAGTCGTTTCCGCTTGTCATTTCGGCGATATTTGTTGCTGGAAATCCTCGAAACGACCCATTGCTTGGAAAAACGTTCTTGACTGTAGAAAAAAAAGTTAAAGATAAATGGCAGATTATTAGAACTGATAACGACTATGATACCAGGTAAGATCAAATCAACAGCAAAGTTTAAATAGACTTTGACTTTAACTCTAAAATGATAGATTTATTTGGAGATACAAGAGCCGAATATTAGGAATATCAGAGGCGACAATTGAATGGCATGTGTCTGCGAATGTTGAACCTGGTATCTATCGTCTTGGTTATGTCGGTACTCATAGAGCTTCATTTACAAAGTAAGTACACATCTTTATAAAAATCCAAGCTGTAGTTAATAAAAATTTGACATGTTATATCTAGGAAACTAATTCGACACCAAGGTTATTCTAGCGAGTTTGAAATCAGTAGCCTATACTAAAGAAATCTTTGGAATTATCGCTAAAATATTATGTAATACAATAGAAGATAGCCTATAGTAAATGTTTATATAAATCTTCTTATACCAGCACACGAATACCTGTGATATATACTGTGATATATAGTGTTTAAATATCCATAGTGTTTATTTTTAATGAGCTGAAATAAATGTTGTATAAAAAGAAAAAAAAAAAAAAGGTAAATTCTAACAAACTGTCAATTATAATATTTTAATCCACAATCAAATCCTTAATGTCCCAGTCTTCATAAGTTTGGTCGGGAAGAAAACGTCTAACAATGAGAGGAATCTTCTTTTCTCTTAATTCCTTCATGGCAATGACTAAAGCATCCGATTCACCATCAAGCTCAACCATGACAGGTGCATTTAAACTATTTTAATTGTTAATTACTTGAACAACTTTGGCATTATAAAACTGACCTAATTTGAAGAGCGCGAGTTCCCAAAATTCTGGCTTTTTCATATCGTGTCATATAAGGTGTGGTTTGTCTGGCTTTAGGTTCAGTTGTAGTTTGGGTTTCTGAATCCTTTTCAAGAATCATGACAGTGTCTTCTTCGCTCATCTAAATTATTAAAAAGAATTATTACAATATATTCAAAAAGCAAACAAAATTATAAATTTACTTTTATGTTTATATGCGGTGATAGATAATATTTACAAAAAAGGTTCTCTTTTACTAACAAGTGGGTGGAAAGATATTAAAGTATTTTTCTATTGTAAAGCGATAAAAGCCACATAGTGACTGCATCCTTCAAACATTGATTGGTCAAAAAACAGCAGCCATTTAAGGTAAGTCACGTGACTTTTTAACAGTTGTATTAAATAAATAAATTTTACAGATTAAAAAAACATCAAATGGCTTCTTGGTTTAGTGGTATAATTCTCGCTTAGGGTGCGAGAGGTCCCGGGTTCGATTCCCGGAGAAGCCCATTATTTTTGATTTCTAAAAATTGTGGTGCGTGTAAGGCCATTTTCGTTCCTTTTTCAAGTTGGCTTCCCCCCCCCCCTTTTGGCACCTTTTTGCTTTGTATTTTCCAGCCTAAACATTAAGATACTTTGGTCAACTTATGTTAAAATATTGTTTATTATTATAGTTTTAGATTGTATTAGAAGAAAAAACGTCAATGCATAAGTTTAATAACTATTATTATTTCAAAAAGAAAGAAAAAAGAATTGTTTTGAAAAATGAATGTTGATATTTTCCTTCTAGATAAAAAGTAACTAAGAACGCATTTGCCCAATTATTGTATATCATTTGATCTTGTTTATCATCTGCACTAAATTCACGCGCAAATATATCTTCCCTGTTTTGCATTTCTTTTGTCAAGACATAAACTTGGGTATTGGTGATGTTATGACCACATTTAAAGTCGTCTATTTTGTAACCGTCTTCTTGAAGTTTTATATTAAATGACTGCGGTATATCACTTTTTCATGCATGTTTTTTTAGTGAATATTATCATACTTTTTATACAAGACAAAGAATAAAACTGCTGAAAACAGTTTATTATACAATATAATTAACGTTATATATAATCTAGCGCGAAAGAAGGTGTCTGATATACAATGTATATGCATATAGTAAGCATATTTTGTGATATAGTTTTGCTCAAATTACCAACAGTTTATTGACTCATGAGTAACCCAAGCATGAAATACCTATGCCACTTTGTTACCGTATAAAAAAGGAAAAAACGTTCTCAACTTGATACCTTTCAAGGACATAACCTCTTTTGTAGCCTTGAGACGAATAATAAACTATTGTTATACTATTTTTTTTTTTTTTTATTCTAAGAATCTATACTTTTATTTTTCATCGTCTTCTTTATTCTTTTTTTCTTCATCTTCATGACAAATCTTGTCTTTTATCTTTCCTAACGCGTTCTTAAAGAATCCACCTTCTTTTTTCGTAGTTTCTTCATGTTTTGTATTGTCAGGATTTATTTTTGGTGATGGTGGTGGTGTATCGGGTGTATTATTCACTACAGATGGCTCTTCTTTTGGACGGTAATCTTCATCAACATAAGCTGCGTATTCTTGAATAATTTCTTTTTGTTTTCCCTTTAATGATCGAGGGAATTCTACCTTTAAAGTAACAATTTGATCTCCACGACTTGAACCATGAAGTGCTTGTATACCGCGTCCTCTTAAAGCAATGTTATCGCCTGGTTGAGAACCAGATGGAACCTTGACTTCAACATCACCATCAATTGTAGGAATACGAACACGTCCGCCTAGCATAGCTTTGTAGAAAGGTATTTTAGCATCCACGTAAATATCTGAATATTGTCTGCGGAAGATCTTTGAAGGCTCGATCTATAGAATAGATGTAAATAGGACAAATTTAAAAAACTAAGAATATCAAGTTTACATTCAATGTAACATAAAGATCACCATTGGGACCTGTTCCAGACAAAGGAGCATCGCCTTCACCAGAAACTCTAATTCTTGAATTCTGATCTACACCTGCGGGTACTTTGACTTGAACAGTCTTTCGTTCTCTCACTTTACCCATACTGTTGCAAGAAGGACATCCACAACCAGCAGGAATAGAAGAGCCCTTACCTCCACACGATTGACAAGCAGTCTGCATATGGAAGCCACCCATCATGATTGTCTGTACTCCAGAACCATGACAAACACTGCAGGTCTCTTTCTTTTTACCTGCTCCTAAACCGCTACCATGACAGGTTGTGCAATTAGCAACCTTGGTTACTTGCACATATTTCGTTGCACCTTTCACAGCTTCCATAAAAGTCAAATTCAAAGGCACTTGTAAATCATCACCAGGAGTAGGTCTGTTATGAAAACCACCGCCACCAGCAGCACCACCTCCTCCAAAGCCACCACCAAAGAATTGACTAAAGATATCATTAGGGTCAAAACCACCAGGAAATCCACTACCGCCAAATCCTTGTCCATAAGGATTGCCTCCCATATTGTTGGGATCGAATCCGTGTCCAAATTGGTCATACTGTTTACGTTTATCTTCATCTGATAAAATTTCATACGCTTCTTGGATTTGCACAAACTTTTCACGAGCATCTTTATCTTTGTTTGTATCAGGATGGTATTTTTTCGCCAACTAAGCTCCCCTTTCTTTGTTAGTACATCTTTTGTATCATAATTTATAATATACTCTACACCGTAATAAGCTTTTTTAATTTCACTTGCAGAAGCTGTTTTCTTAACACCTAAAACATCGTATGGGTCCTTTTTTGAAGATTTCATTGGTGCTACAGATACATTGTCAATACTTTTCGTCCCTTCCAACATGTTCTTTTGTTTTTACCCGTAGCGTGAATGCATCTCTACAAAAGAACAAAATTATTAATTACAAGTCTTTTTTCTTTCAAGTAAAGTTTTTACTACCTTTTTTTGATAGTCATGGTGAAGTGTTCCAGTAAATATAACATGCCCGTCTATTTATAATCGACCCCTCTATGTTAATTTTGACATGTCTCTTTTTTTTTTTTTTTTTTTTTTTTCTTTGGGTCATTTACCTCTTTTTATAGTATGAAGACATCGTTTCGTTAAAGGTTTGTTGAGCCTTTGACTTTTATTTAAAGCTCTTGTAAGTGTAAAAAAAGTGGCTCTACCTAATTTGAAAGGTGAGGCCATTGTTACAAAAAATAGTTTAAGAAAAAAAAAAAAAAGAAACCAGGGGATTCTCACAATAAAAAAAAAAAAGCGGGGATTCATTTATTTTCTGACAAGTTGATCTTCTTCGTCTTCATCAGATTCCGATAGTTCGTGTTCATTTAACTCTGTCAATGGTTGAATCATATCGAATTCATATCCACCAAATTGTTTTTCATAGCTATTTGATGCTCGTTTCTGGTAGAGGCGAATCAGGAAAATACCGGCAAGAACAATACCAGCAATACCAATCACAGTGCCAAGAATAATAAAAAATGCACGGTTATCTCTCGCATCAGAAGAATAGGATACGTCTGTACCTTTAGAAGACATGCTTTCCGTTACCGTGGCTTCATTAACATTAGATGTGGTATTAGGCTTTATGCGTGTAGGTCGTGAAGGCGTATCGTCTTTTGTAGAAGTCATGATTTTCAAAGTGGAGGAGGATACAGGAACATGCTCGTCTTGATGAATGACATCCTCTGAATTGTGAATAGGTGTTCCTTCAAAAGAAGGATCTTGTTCTCCAAATAATGTCAATGTCCAATTCAATAAATAACCTGTGGATTCTGGATTGTCTACATCATAAATACTAAGAGTCCAATTACCCAAAGGATTCTCCTCCCTATAGAAAGGTCAGCCTATATATAAGCTTCTTTATTTGATTACATACCAATGCTTTACAGTCATAAATTTCCAATTCTTCATACCATGTGAGTCTGTGTCGGCATCTCTTCTCGTAGCCAGGTGTGATATAACTTGATTTGGACTTTCTAAATCAATCACGACGTTTCCTCGCTTTTGATGCATGAGGTTCACGGTGGCTGTGATATGTTCCAGCCGAAGCAGACCTGCTGCTTTTATCATGTCTTCCGTAACAACGACTGTACTTTTTAATGCTTTGCTTGTTTTCAGGCCAGTTGAATCAGGGATATCGCGTCTTTTCACAGGACTGGCCAATTCAAGCCATGTTTGCTGATTGACAGATTCAAATGTTTTCGCTGCTTCAATCAAGCGATATGCATCCAGTTTACCATAACCAAATTTATGATTATATATTCTGCCTGAAGGTAATGTTTTCCAGTCTTCATCATCGAGCTTCACTGGAATGGCAGTCTGTACACAGAGGTGTTGCAAATCTCTCCAAGTTAGGTCAGGTCGAACAGACAAGACAAGTGCAAAAATACCAACTGCATTAGGTGCAGCTGCAGATGTACCACCATGTCGATCTGAACATGAATTTTCTCCTCGATCCGTCGTATGCTAATAAATATTGAGTTATTTGAGATATAAGCAAAGAAAATAACTTACAATGTATTCACCACCACCACTTGAATAGGTGACGACTAATTGAGCAGAACAGCTTTCCGAGTAGGAAGGATGATCGTTATTATGGTCAATCGCACCTACTGTAATGGTATAGATACTATTTGTGTACCCATCAAAATTACAATTATCACCAAAATTGGCACCATTGCCCGTAGCGAACACGTAAATTGAGCCTTTACCACCTCTCCCCTTCTCAATGCCGTTTCTAAATGCATCTGCTAAAATACCATTAGGCGCTTCCATGGTTTGTCCATTATCAGGGGGTCCCCAAGAGCAGGAAAAGATATGATTTTGTTGATAATTGTAGTTAAGAGCAAGTGCTTCATCTGCATCTGTTAATTCACCTGATAAGATGCGTACACCTGCAACCTTAGCTTCATATGCAATGCCCATACCACAGACATCGTTTTTTACAGCTGCAATTTGTCCTGCGCATCGAGTGCCATGATTATCATCCCATAATTTTGGTGTAGGTAGATCTTCATGATCATTAAAATCATAAGAACCCTCTGCAAACTAATGCCATGTTTAAAGGTTGGGCAGAAATAAAATAAGAATTTTTTTTTTTTACTTACAAAATTATCAGCCAAGTCTTTACTTTGATAATCTACTCCATCGTCTAAAATAGCTACATTGACACCTTTACCAGTGATACCTTTTTTTTTTTTGTTACATTTAATTAATTTTGTTCATGCAACTTTACAAAAAAAAAAAAATTTCACCTTGCGACCAAACACCAGTTACATTTATATCGTTACCTGGATTCACTTGGTTAATCTAAAAAAAGATCAGAAATGTATTCTATTTATATTCAAGAGTGTATATACCAAATGCCATTGTTGAGAGAACCACGGGTCTTTAATATCCAATTCCCTTTGTGTCTTTTCCACTAATGTAGTTACAGGCGCACGTTTTGTTCTCTTTTTTAATTCTTGTTTATTCAACTCTTTAGCTTGTTGCCAATGACGACCAAGTGATTCATCTTGCCTTTTCATTAAAAAAGACTCTTTATAATGTTTAAAATCAGAGAGCACTTTATCCTCGTGATTTGAATCTTTTGTTCTTTTTGTTTTTTTTGGTTTTGGAGAACTTAACATGTACCAATTTTCTAGTTCTCCCACTTGTCCTTCATAACGTACTTGTAACTTATTGGCTATGTATTGTGCTGATGTTTCTGTAGGTATATAAAGTGTATAATAATCACGGTCAAGATCTCTTTTGCCAACGTATGTTTTTGCTTGAACTGAACTCATCCATGCAGTAGCTACTGCTACTAAAGATACCCATCCACAAGATACCATGAAGTAGAAAAAAAGAAAGTAGAAAAAAAAAAGGGGGAGGAGAAGAAAACAAAAATTTTAAAGTTGAAAACAAGAGTGGTTTGGAACAAAATAGTTTAAGCCAATCAAATATTCTTCCAATCCATCATATCCATGGTGATCATTTTTGTTGCTATGATTTATATTTTTATTTTTGTACTGTACAAGAAATAGAGTTCTATATAATTTTATTGTTTATCAACACCGTGTTGTTTAATAATATTGGATTCATAAGGGTGTTCTGCTCCTTCAAAAATCTTTAAGCGGTCCAAACGAACTTGGCGAAGTTTATTCTTTGGTAACATACCAGAAACAGCTTTACGAAGAGGCTATAAAAAGGAAGGCTTAAATATCTCTTTTATCACAACATTGACTATCTGTTTTTACCTCTGTTGCGTCTTTGGCTTGTAAATTTTCAAAGTTAATTTCTTTTAATCCACCAGGATGCATAGTGTGATGACGATATAACTTTTGTTCTGCTTTTTTGCCTGAAACTAAAATATCTTTAGCGTTAATGACAACTACATAATCTCCACAATCAGCTATTAAAAAAAGGGAATGAGTTTTCGTTTGATATATTAGCTTTTTTTTTTTTTTTTTTGTTTTACCAGCAGGATCGTAAATAGGTTTATGTTTTCCCATTAAAGTGGTTGCAATATTGGTAGCTAAACGACCCATGATTCTTTGTTTAGCATCAACCACATGCCATACACGGGCATAAGCAAGAGCGGTCTAAAATGATACTTTTAACATTCTAATCGTTATGTTGAAATCAAGTAAAGTCTTACATTTCCAATAGCTTGAGACATCTTTTTTTTTTTTTTTTTTAAATGAAAAGAAGAACAGGGACAAAAAAAAAATTATCCAAACAAGGGTGGAAGTTGAAATTTTGACATATTTTTTTCCAAAGAGAGACAGGTTTTTTTTTTTTTGGTGGTGCTGTTGATAAAAAAAAAAAAAAATACCTTTTGTTTTCATTTTATCATGACTACTACTCAACCTCTTTTTGGTGGCGCTATTACTGTTCCACTTGGTAATTCTTTCCTAGATGCAAGGTAATACTGATTTACGTCGTGATGAAGATCCCGACATAATTGTTATTCTCTTGTAGTCAGATTCGACAAATTCCAGATAATCAAGAAGTGTTTGTTGATATGCATACACAACAAAGCCTTATTTTCGAGTTGCTAGAACAAGTAGAAGCTAGTAATAAAGAGGTTGCCAAGTAAGAAAGAAAGTACATGTGAATCTTCCTCAGTCCAAATAACCTTTTGAAGGTTTCACTTTCAACAATTAGCAGAAGATAATGACGCAGCTGAATGTCAGATAGTTTCTACTCATCAACTAAACCCTCAAGAAATGACACCATTACTTCCGTAAGTGTTCACACATTAAAATACTTACCAAGACTAAAAATTCCTTTTGAAAAAAAAAAAGCATAGATAGCACCGAAGTATACATCTTACAGGGAACACAAAAGGTGGCCAAGTTCAATGAATCCAATGCTTTCAACACTGTCGAGATTATTTTGGCGGTTGTGCGACTTGGCAAAGTAGCCACTGATTTTGTGATTTCTGTCAATGCGCCTATTCAATTATCCAATTTAAGCAGTGAACAGAAATCAGCACAAGAATCAAGTGCAATTAGTATTGACGATGTGAAGCAAGAAATGCTCTCTATTTTAAAAGAATTGCAGGTGAAAGATTGGAGTTTATTTGGATAAATAATAATAAACGTTGGATATTATGTACGTCTTCTATGTAATTCAGTGTCTGGATTCGCTGGTACATAAGCTAAATCTACTGAGCTCACATTGGGTGTTGCAGCAATAATACCTGCATAATCAATGTGATATAGTTTGGGAGGCAAACCTTTACCAAATTTGTTATTGACATGATTCGAACACAATATGGCAGAGAACAAAACAAAAAGATGAACAGGTATCATACTGAAAGCGACTATCCAAGTGGTTCTTAGCGCTTCTATGGTTAAAGTTTGATACTTGTATTTGCAGCCAGGATAAAGTGTGCGAGGGTAACACTTGTTGGATCTTTCATGGAAATCTGTGTATGCCTTATACCCACAGCAGTGTAAATTACTTTGTATATTTCCTCTATCTGTTGAACTTAATTGATAATGCCATTGGTAAGATAGCTTGCCCTATATCACTTACTTGTTTACTGTTTCTGTTTCTTTCTCATTCCATTGTTTAAACATACCTCGATATTCCATTTGCTTTTACGATAACAGTAATAACCTATAGAAGCAATCATGCCAAAACAAACCCACATCAATAGATTATAAATGGTTAATAAAAATCGGTTGTTTAACACTAATCCAACAAAGCCAACTAGTGAAGTAAACAAACATATAGCACCTGTTGCTGTCACCACTATGATTAATGTTAGATAGTCTTCTTTTTCTTGTTGCATGTTTACTTACAATTTACAACTGTTTTTTCACTGATAAGAAACACTAATGCACGCTGATATACTAATAATACATGAATAAGTAAAATAACCACTACTATAGACTCGAGACTTTACACTTAAAATAGGTACATAGACCAAGAATGAGCGCAATTAATCCATAAGCAAATAACTATTATATACCCACTTTAATAATGATCATTATTAATTGTGCTATCAATATTTACCAAAGAGTTCATGACAAGTAACCATACTTTTTGCCATTTCCAAAACTTCCATTTTTTCACTGGTATCTTGGGCGCACCCTCAGGTACATAACGCTTCATAATATGAATATCTGAGGAAGCATTGGATAGAAGAGATGGCCTTGAACTGTTTTGGCTACTACTTCTTGATGCTGTTGTAGGCCTATCCAACCAAGGTAACACAGGTTCAGTAAAGACGTCAAATTGAGAAGAAGAACCTAAGGAAGAAGTGCTTGCTGTCATTATTATATAGGAGAAAAAAAAGGGAAAAAAATGGAATATACGTTCAAGATGATTATTAAAATTGAATTTGTTGAGTTTCACTTGTTGGTGTTTGTTTGAGATCCAAAAAAAAAAAAAAAAAAAAAAAAAAAAAAAAACATACATAGATTATGAACTTGATGAAACATTAGCTGTTATTATAAGTGCTGTTATAAACAAAACTGCAAGCATGAAAAGCAAATTTCTCTTATTTGTTGCAAACAACTGTCAATTCAAAGTTGCAAAAAAAAAAAAAAAATTTTTTTTTTAGATAATTGGTTTTAAAACATACTGAATATGTACTTCTGTGTAGTCGGATCTTACATAATGATCGTCCATCAAACCGAGCAAATCCTGCCCTTACCTCAAAAAAGCAGTATTATTCATTGTCGTGCAAGAGAGTAATTTTCTCAGAAAATTGAGGGCTTCTTGATCTACTTGGATGAAATTTCCTTTTATTATAACAGTAATGCTCATCAAATTTGCAGAAAATGGATATTGTGACTTATCAGCCCTGTATCACCTTAAATTGTCCTTTATATTTTGTTATTTATTTTTTTTAAAAGCCTCACTTTTCTTCCTTGTCATGTTTATTTCATTTATAAAGAGATTTGTAAGGGAATAGAGACAGAGGTTTTAGAGATAGGTACTTATATAGGTTGTTTATAGTTCACAGAATTATCGAAATCAAGGTGGATTCAAATTTATTTTGTATCAGTGATTCTTCAAATTTTATTGTCAATACCCATTCTATTCAAGACACTTGTAAATACAGAGAATGTGTCTGGGGCAGCCATTGAAGCAGATATTCAACAGCACGAGGATATAAATGACCACCTTATATTTGGCACTGACATAGCTGTAAAAGGTTATAAAGTCATTTACGAGAATTGTTTATTCATTGCATTTGAAGCTTGGCGATTTTGGGTTTTGATTGATGGTGTAAATTGACGTGTGATCAATAAACAAATAACAACGATTAACCTAATATCCTTGAATAGATTGGGTATCAAAATTCATTGACTATTTTAGCCTCTGCTTGGTTTTCTATTGTATCTGGATTCTTTAATATTCTGGTATAGAATGACAACCCGAGGTTTTCCTTTTGTAATAGTACTCACTATGTTTATTATAGCTTATTGTGGAATCGAGTAAATGGATGAAAGATTACTATGATCCACTTAAATTAGAAAACATGTATTTACAAATTGTATTGACTATTGTTTTATTCTTATTGTCAATACCCGTAATCTATTCTGCTTACAAATCGGTCAAAATCATTGGCTGGCAAGTTTATAAGCGAATTGGAAGCAGTATTGAACTTCAACGTAATCATTGATAACAAAAGACAAAGATACGACTACTTATTATTATTATTATTTTTATAGGCATGTTTTACAAAGTACAATGGCTTGAATTTTGGTTAAAAGTAGATATATTTTTCGAATTAGTGCTTATTATCTTTGTGTCAATTATTACAACAGACGCTATATTTCAAATATTATGCATTGTCATGACACTTTTTGTTGCCATGGGACTCATATTAGCACGAATTGCTATTAGTTACGAAAGTCAATGGATGATGTTTACGTTCTTATTCATTCAACTGTTGCTATTCTTATGTAATGTCTATAGTTTGTTTGGATTACTTTCTTATTCTGAGAAAGAACGCTGGTTTACTGGCATCATATTTGGTAACTAGATACTTGACTATGTGGATTGACAACATCTCTAATCTTTTGTATAGAATTTGCTTCGAGTACTTCTATTGTTGTAAAATACTACTATACCTAAGTTTAGTACATCATAGTAATATAATTATATGCATAGGTCACAGTGTACTTTTGTATTGCATGTCAAATTAATTTTGGAAAAGGCTTGAAATCCTTTGGTAACTATAAAACAATGACAACCCACTCCATTTCTCACAATATTGATTAGTATATTGGTTCCCATTCAGGAGTAATGATGGCACCAATTATGGTGGCAAGAATACTACACATCACTCGCTCAATACAGAACTGTTAAGAAAACACGGTAATGAACGTTCTTTACCCATTGATGACGATGATGACGAAGAAGAAATTATACTCACACCAGCAACAACCGAAAAACGACACAGCTTATTTTCGCACCAATTCACTGATATGAGTTTCCAAACACCAAGGACCTCTTTAGAAAGAGTGGTCATCGATAAAAAAGAAATCGTTAAAAGTAGTCCACGAGAAAGTATAAGATTATTAAAACATAATAACAGTAAAATCGTGATGCAGCCTATTCAAACATCATTTCAACCACCTCCTTATTCTTCAGCATCCTCTGTCATATCCAGTCCTAGATCCTTTTATACCCAACAGGATGATAATGAAGATAGCACTACAATGATGGATTCTCGTATATCCTCCTCTACTTTTAGAAGTATGTCGTCTCCTCGGCCAATCGTATTAGAATCCAGTAACCTGGGAAGTATCAACAGATCAACAATATCCTCCCGACCAATCATATTAGAAAGTACCATTACGTCGCCATCAACACCTCGAGTGAGTACGACTGACAATACTAATCCTATATAAATAAAGTGAAAGGAGAGGCTAGTGTGTATAATAGAACAAAGCTCAGCCGCTTGTTTGTTGTACATCTTTTGTTTCATTTTATAAACAAATAAAGCGAATTTCCTCTCTTTCTTTCTCTCTCTCTTTTTATTACTTATTATGTTGATGTTTATTTTTGATTTGGTAATCTAATTTTTCTGTCTTTCTTTCTTCTTCTTTTCTCAATTACTTTTTACAGAGGCATCAGTTGAAAAAATCGAAATATAGTCTGGTGTTTTTCTTATTAGCATGTATTCAACTTGTGATAGCATTGGGTATACTGATACCAGCAGTAATTCAAGTTAGACAGATTCCAGTTGAAGAATATGACGGAAAAGCGTTCAAAGTGACAGGGGAATATATTTTGTTTATCTTATTTGAATCATGGCGGCTATGTTTAGTCATTGATGGAGTAAAATATAATTGAATCCTATATATTTACACATACTTATACACTATATAAACAAGATTGCTGGCATGAATTCAAGGACAATCTATGCAACGGCTTGCTTTACCATACTTTCCTTTTTATTTTGTATTATGGTAAATAGTTGATCTATTATGGTACTCGTATATTCTAAGGTTGTTGTGCATAGATGATGGCAGAATCGGTGAATTGGTCAAAAGCAATGCAAGCTAATATGTTGAGCAATAAAATCAGCGATAGATTAAGGTTCACCAATTTCGTTTTGCAAATTATTCTTGGCTCTATTTCTTTGATCTTGATCATACCTACTTTTATCGTTGCTCGTAAGGTGACCAAAGATTTTGGCTGGGACATATATAAAAAGATTGGTAGTAGTCTTGAAATTCAAGGTACGTATATTGTATGCTTATATCTCTGGGTGGTGTATTAAGGGAGACAATCATAGTCATGTATAACGACCTTCAATGGTTATCATTAATACTCAAGATCGATATATTCTTCCAATTCATTGCCTATATTCTCTATCTTTTGTATGAACGATTTGCTATTCACCCTTTTAACTTACCCAATTCTTGCCTCATCACTGCATTTGCCTGTGCATTATTGCCCCTCTATGTTTTATGTCGGTTCTCAGTATCTCTTGAGAGTCAATTTTTAATGGTGTTTTTTATTTTGACTCAAATTGGGCTTTTCGCAAACACAATTTATACGGTTTCCTCAACATTTACTACAGCCACAAATTGGTATGCGTATTTCATCTATAGTAAGTTATAACAATATGGAAACCGAGTCACTGGATAAATAACAATGTCTTTTAGGCTTAGCGAATCTTGTTGCAACAATGGTAAAAAAAACCAATTGTTATGTTTTTATATGATCGAATTGACCCAAGCATCTTTTTTGTTTTCGGTGTATGTAGTTCACGGTGATTTTATCCTTTAAATGTTTATTCAACTTCAACAAAGGATTAAAAGGATTTGGTAAGACAAAGAGAGAAGAAAAAAAAAAAAAGGGAGGATTGTGTTTACTCACTAGACTTTATTAGTGGTGTGGCATCCCTTTAAAAGAACAATGAAGAAAGACGTTTTACAAAAAGATCAAATAAGTGAAATCACTCATCTCACTGCTAAGGTCGATATGCCGATTGATGACTAAATTTTAATTATTATAATCATAAATTACAATAGGGTCTCTTAACCCTGTGCTCTTGTAACTTGAAAACATTCATGTTAATCTTTTCGGTATAGTAAGAGCTCACCCGGGTTTTTTCTCATCTATGACGGCAAGTGACAGCACCTTTCGAATAAACTTAAAACGGTGCTTAGATTGTCTGCTATTGACTCGCTCTGAGTGTTTTTCTTGAGGAGCTTTAAAACTCCTTAAACACCAGCAAACTAAGCCGAGATCACATCTATATGAAATATAGTCCTTTTAGTAGGGAACAGTAGCAATTAATTTAAACCTGTTGCCACTCATGACCCTAATTTCATGTGAAATTTGAATGATTCTCAGCAGTTGATTAAAAAAAGGCTTGTATTCATCAACCCTCAAAATAAGGTGACATAGGCTCCTTTGCACTACGTAGATTGACGGTTTTTTCAGTACAAGCGAGCCTGTTGCATCCGCTGCTCGCACGCTTGTAAGTTACCATAGCAAATATAAAAGGTCCAGAAAACAAAGCTTATTGTGTTTATCTTCCAATGTCTACTCTATGTATAACTCAAATTAGTACGGATTATAAATGGGACATTTTTAAAGGTGCTTCGCAGAAGGGGTCTAGACTTTCTTTTTTTTTTTTTTTTGGTTAATCAATAACCAAAAACATCATCTAAAGAATTTTTATTTTTCTATTATATTAATGCGATAGGAAGTAGGGAGGGCAATGAAAGAAATTCAGGGTAAATAATGAAATTGTGTACTACTATATGTTGAAAGGAGGATGAATTAAAAGACATTATTTCGATTGTATTCATGTTGCGGGGCTGGAGGAGGAGGAGGAGAAGGAGTAGTAGCAGGACTGGCCATTGAATAATCGGATTGATTCCAAGCAGCGTTATTACGGATAGGTACATCATAATCATCTTCGTCGTCTTGGGGTCGATAAACTTCTCGATCCGCGTTGGAACGTGCGGCCCTTTTTCGTACGACAAGGAAAGCTAAAGCGCCAAGAAGAGCCACACCTACGACACCACCTACAACACCACCAGCGATAGCACCTTTGTTAACTGTAGAGCCTGAACCAGAGGCAATTTCAGTTGCGGCAGGAGTAGTGATTGCTGCCGTGCTTGATTGCACGCTACTCATGATACTACTACTGGAGGAAGCGTCTATTGTAGTAGTAGTAGTAGTGGTAGGGGCTAAAATATCAGTTGTGGTTGCTACGATACTATCGGTTGTTGCTGTCATACTGTCAACGATAGTGGTAGTGGTGGCATAGATATCAGTGGTAGATGTTGCATCCCAAGTATCGGTTGCAGTCATCGTTGTTGTGGTTACGTCCCCGCTTTCGTCGGTGGTGGGATCTTTTTTAATTTAATAAATTGAGTTTTAAAAAAGTTATTGGAAAATATAAATAAATTTTTACCTGTGTCCCAGTCATCAGTGGTGGTGGTATTGTCATCGTCGCCTTCATCGTCATAGCTACCGTCATCGTCCCCGTTGTCATCATCACCACTATTGTCATCTCCATTATCTCCACTATCATTGTCATCATTACCATCATCTCCATTATCATAATCCCTACTATCGTCGCTAGAGTCTTCTCCATCATCTATTTTTAAAGCTGTCAATTTTTTTTTTCGTCAAAGCGGCAGTAAAAAAAAATAAGGATCGACAGGTTTGATGTTTTACCTTGCGCATTTACCCCTGATTTGACGTGGTAAAAAGACATCATTAAAAATAGACTGAATATAGCTGATAGTAAGGTGATCATATTTTTTTTTTTTTTTTTTTTCGTTTTTTTTCTGTCAAAGAAAATGAATAGAGAAAAAGAAGAGAAGGAAAAGAGGGGAAGGAATTATAAAATTAGATTTTTTTTATGACTATTTTTTTTTTTTTTTTTTAGATCTAGTTACCACGTTTTGTAGAATATATACTCCAATACTTATCTTGATGAAGCGACCAAAGGCACGCTTTTATTTTCCTTATTATTATAAAGAAAAAAAAATTTTTTTTCCCCCTTTTCTCCTCTCATATCTTTTCATCAAACTGGTTATGTAAATTCAATTTCTTTAAGGGAGGGGGGGGGATGTATATAGCCGCTAAATTAAAATAAGTTGTTTTCAGCGGAAGAGCACTTTTGTATAATAAAGGGGAGGGGCTATCGTTTTTCGTTATGCCTAAACTAATAAATTCAGTTGACATCACGCACTCCGATAACTTCCAATGTGATACGGCGCTTCTTTAGAAGATATCCGTGAAGGTGGTTCAAAGTAATATTATTTGCATGTGTTTGAGTTCAAGCATCAATTGGCGAGTTATAAAATGTATATTGATTAGCACGGTTCACTACTCTACAGCTCTTGTAGTTGTTAGAATGTATTGAAAGTGTATTAGTATCAATTTCAGCAGCTTATACTGTTACAGTCTTTGTCAAGTTTTGGACAGTACTCAAGTGAAATAGCTAATGTCATAGTGGGTCAGGAACAGAGTGAGATTGTCTGGTAATTTTAGCTTTTTTGTCAACCATTTGGATGTCCTTCCTCCCTATTTCCAATAGTACACATAGCATCGTGATTTACGCAAAATTAGAACTTTTTAACAAATTGGCTAAATACCAAGGTATCCTGTTTGTAATTCAAGCATATACCAATCACGTGCGAGGTGTCAATAACACTGTTAGCTGGCAACCCTTTGTCATTTCAAAAACAACATACTAGTAGGGATACACTTTTTTTTTCTCTTTTTATTCTTTTCCTTTATTTAAATGAGTACAACATCAACACTATGCATATTGCAAATGTTTACATCATAATTGTTTTAGTCGGCAAAAGGTGGAGAAGACCTAGTAATACTACCACTCTTTGTAAAAAAAAAAAAATGTTTACTCGGTTTATGGTTTTGGTGTTCCAGAGTTATGCAGACAAGCTTCGGTTGGTGTAAATGATATTTTTGAGGTGGTTAAGATGAATTAGCCGTAGTCAATAACAAAGCGTCGGTTTCTTTCGCTCGTTGTTGTTTGAGCAACAAGCCGAGGCTATTTAACGTCCTTGGCAATAAGAAGAAGAGTGTCTTTTTGTAATGGGCAAAGAGTTACCATATTAAAAATAAATATAGTAGTACTGGTTTTATATCCCTATGCCTGCTCATGGCAATTAACCAGATATCAACAAGTTTTAAAAGCTTTGAGGAATGATGAGAACAAATTCGTAGAATAGTTCTGATACTACGACGAATAAATGAGTGAGATTGCTTAAAAATGACTGCTAATCAGCGTTCAAAGTCTCTAGCAACTCGGGTTTGCGTTTCGCCAAGCTCAAAAGCTTTAGGGGCTTTTACCAAGCGAGATATGAAAGCCGGAGACCAAGCAAAAATGCAGCAATTAGACAGGGTAAATGGAAACGCCCCACAAGACAAAAACTCTTTGTTGAACAATAAATTATTTTGACAATCTTAAACTTCCTCAAACATTTGGCTTCGTCACAGCATTCAGCTCGTCTTATAGTCCTAAATTTTGCTGGGTCTTCTAGTAGGTCCCACCATTTTGTAATTGCTAAACAATTGTCCGGAAATTGGATAAAATCCTATAGACAGGCTCACAATGGAAAATGAGCAGCTGTTCATTTACGATATCAGCGACTCGAAAGCGAGCAACGACAACTTTTTTGCTTGATAAATTCAACGATAGACCCTACTTTAATTCAAAGACTTATATAAATAAAGCATCATAGTAATTCGGCATTTCGATATTTAATCTAATGTGGCTGGATATAAATGATAGGAAACAGCAGTTTACGATTTCTTTTTTTAGGCGATTAGCTGCATTGATCTGGTAATACAATGTAGTATTGTCGGATTTGAAACTCCATAAGTCTCAATAGGCATTTCTTGCAGCCCATTTGTACCACCATCCTTTGTGGAAATAGCGTATATAAAAATTGATCTATTATTCTTCTTTTTTTCACCAATATCATCTAACCTTTGAGTAATGTAAGTTTGTATAATTCAAGAGATTTAAGCACACATACGAATTAAAGCGATATTAGTAGAATAGCACTATGAATAGATATAAATGTTGCTGCTGTATCCCTATCAGGTACTGTTTTTTTTTTCTTCATAAATACAAAAAATCTAACTGTTAGAATTTAGGGCTGGTGTATTAATCATTGCTCTATTAACTGCCGTATGAATATATAACTTAGCTTATAAAAAGTATATGGTCATTCATTGTTCATTTGTTAATAGGCTGTTTATATTACTTTGACAGTATCTCAATTCTTGGGAGGAGCAGCTTCAAACTTTAATGTTGCAGACGCTCCTGTTGACCTTAATGTCATTAAAGCTGTTCGTTACACTACTATTGCTATCTATATCATTGTTTCTGTTGCTTCTCTCTTTGGAGTAGTTGGATGTATTGCTGTAAGTCTCACTCCACTAAAAACGCGTTTTTGTTAATCCGGTAAACTAATGATGATAATTTAGCAAAAAAGACAAATGGTTGCGTTTTTCAAAGTGGCGTATTGGACAGTAACTATCCTAGAATTCTTAGCAAGCATTACTGTTATTATTGTTTTAGCAGTTCAAAGAGATGTGATAGTGGCTGCATGTAACGAAGCCTATCCAACAGATACAGATGGCACATGTGCCAATGTATTTAGAAATACAATGATTATTTTCTCTGTCATTGTTTTGGTAGTTAATTTCTTCCAGGTACGAAATATTTAGAAGCCACATATTTCGTTGAAGCCACACACTAACTTGCTTTTTTTTTAATTATTTTGTACGTAAAGTTTTATTTCGCTGTAGTCATTGGTGCATATGCTGACAGACTAAAAAGAACCCATATTCATGAAAAACTTCGAAACATGGACGACTTCCCTGAGCCACCTAGTAAAGAGGAATTCTTCTAAAAGCAAAAAAAAAAAAAAAAAAAAAAAAAAAAAAAAAAAAAAAAAAAAAAAAAAAAAAAAAAAA
>JNEK01002737.1:0-60419 GCA_000697295.1 Mucor indicus B7402
TTTTTTTTTTTTTTAAAAAAAAAAAAAAAAAAAAAAAAACAAATCACTTGGATTTTAAAGTCCGGTACCAAATAAATACCATGTCTATTAACTTATCTTTTTATGAAATGGCCGAGGAAACTCAATAAGCAGATACTATGCGCTCATTTTGGTTCATCTTTATCTTTATAAAAAAATATCTTCTTCAATCGTATGTTCACTTTGTCATTTTCTTATTTAGAAATGTTTCAAGAAAATAATGTTTTTTCATTGGCTGATATCAATTTTAGTTACCAAAAAAATAAAATAAGGTTATAATGGACTATTATTCAGGGAAAATCGCACAGATACTCTAAAAGGAAGACTTTATATAGTAACCGTGTTTGTTAAGTTAAAACTTGTAGCATTCTTTATCTAAACATCCATAAAAAGCATTTGTAAGATCAGCTTGAACCAGCCACTATAGCTTTATTTTAACTCAGAGTGATACAAAGATGCTTGAAGAATCACCAACCATGTTGACTTTTAAGCTTCCAAAAATCGCTATGTATTTAAATATTTTTTTTTTTTTTTTGCACCAGCTTTTATTTTTTTTTTTTTTTTTTTTTTTTTTTTTTCTTTTTTCGTTATCTTTATCCAAACTATGAAATTTGGCCATACTCTTAGAACTTCATTGAATCCTGAATGGACTTCACAATATGTTGGTAAGTTAAAGAAAAAAAAAAAAAAAGACTTGGACTGACCCTCTTTTAGCTTATGACGACTTGAAAGATATTCTTAAACAGGAACAACGTCGTGGTCCATGGACAGAAGAAAGTGAAAGTAGGTTCGTTGAATCATTAGAAAAGGAACTTGATAAGGTTTACACTTTCCAACGTGTCAAGTTGGGTGAAATTAATCGTCGAATTGAACAAGAGGCTCGTGAAGTGGATATTCTTTGCCAATCCGAGAATTCTGAGGAAGACGAGTTTACCGCTTCAGAAATCGAGTTGGGTCATATTATCGCAGATGTACATGATTTAGCAAAGTTTACTAGATTGAACTATACTGGCTTTTTAAAGATCATAAAAAAACACGATGTAAGTAATAGTCATTATCATCAGCATTGATGGGTTCCAACCAATCAGTGTCCGCACGTGGGGTTCAAGGAACAAAAAAAAAAAAACTTTTTTAAAAGTCCGTTCTAATATCTTCCATTGATTAGAAAGTGTCTGGTTGGCCCTTGAAGCCCATGTTTGGTGTTCGTTTAAATGCTAAACCATTCTATAAAGAGAATTATGACGCCTTAATTATTCGTATCTCTTCTTTGTACGATCGTGTTCGTACTCGAGGTAAAGAGCGTAATGGTGACTCCGGAGCTGGTGGTAAACAATCTGCCTTTGTCAGAAACACTACAAAGTATTGGTATGTACACTAGGAAAAAACTAGGTGGTTAAGATTCAATTATTTATTTATAAATATCTATAGGGTTCATCCTGATAATATCACCGAGTTAAAGCTATTTATTCTTAAGCATTTACCTGTACTTGTGTTTAACCCCAACAAAGAATTCGAAACTCAAGATTCTGCTATCACTAGTGTATATTACGACAATGATGATTTTGATTTATATATGGGTCGTTTAGAAAAATCTGAAGGTGCTGAAGCCATTCGTATGCGTTGGTATGGTGGTATGGATTCAAACACAATCTTTGTGGAACGTAAAACCCACCACGAAGATTGGACAGGTGAAAAGTCCGTCAAAGCACGTTTTCCAATCAAAGAAAAGTATCTCAACAGTTTCCTCGAAGGCAGCTATACCACAGATGAATTGTTTGCAAAGATGAAAGAACAGGGACGTAAGTCTGAGAAGGAAATTCAAGAATTAGAACAACTTGCTCAAGAAGTACAATATACTGTCTTGACAAAACGTCTTCATCCCATGATGCGTACTTTTTATAATCGTACTGCTTTCCAATTGCCTGGTGATGCTCGTGTACGTATTAGTTTAGACACTGAACTTTCTTTGATCCGTGAAGACAATTATCAAAAGAATCGATCTGGTAACAATTGGCGCCGTATGGATATTGGTGTTGATTATCCTTTCAAACAACTCCCTGATAGTGATATTTGTCGTTTCCCTTATGCTGTGCTTGAAGTTAAGCTTCAAACCCACGTGGGTCAAGAGCCTCCTCAATGGGTGCTTGAATTGGTCAATTCTCATCTCGTTGAATCTGTCCCTAAATTTTCAAAATTCATCCATGGTTGTGCTACTTTGTTGGAAGACAAGATCAACGTGTTGCCTTTCTGGCTTCCTCAAATGGATATCGATATTCGCAAGCCACGTAACAAGTTCTTTGGTGTCTCCCGTCCTGAAGTACTCTCAAGCAGTTCTGTCTCTGGCAGTAGCGGCAGTAATTATGACGGTTCCAAGTTGACCACGGATGAACACGTACAAATTGCCATGCGTGAAGCCACCGAATCAACACCTTTGCTTATTGGTGATGGCAATTTCCATACACAAGGTAACTCAGAGAGCAATAATAATTTATTGAAACAATTATCTCCTGCTGGTCTGAAGACGTTGTTCAAGAAATCAAAAACTATTTTCCTTAGAAAGGAACCAGCTGCTACGACTACACGAAGTGGTCGTCCTATTCCTGCCAAGGCACCGCCTGCCAAAACCTTCTTTGCTAATGAACGTACTTTCTTGCATTGGTTGCACTTTACCATTTTACTAGGTGGTTTAGCCATCGGTCTTCTCAACTTCTCAGACAAGATTGGTCGTATCACTGCTGGTATCTTTACCATTTTATCCATGTCCGTCATGATCTACGGTCTCTACAAATACCACGAGCGTGCTAATCGTGTTATAAGAAATGAATTGGGTGACTTTTCTGAAAAATACAGTCCTGCCGTCTTGACTTTCTTTGTTATTCTTGCTATCTCTATAAACATGTTCCGTAAGTACATTGCTAGAAGATTATGTAATTATCAAGTAATTAATCCTTTCTTTTAGTTCGAATTGGCATGGACTAACTGCCTTACTCTTTTGCATAACGTATTATAACACACACGCATTTTATATATTACAACCACATAGAAGGTCTTTTTTTACAATTTACGCTGTTAATTTGATTTTGAAATAAAAACGATTCCTAAATAATACAAGAAGTATGCTTTTTTTTTTCAAAGAATGCTCCCTTCTCTTCTATTTGACTGTGATTTGTCACCGCACACTGTAGAACCTTGATAGGAAGCCATTGTGATAAATACCAAGATAGTTTTTTGTTGGTCTTGTATAATTTCCCAGTCTTTCCCAATTTTCTGTGCAAATAACTTTTTTTGTTTTCCAAAAAGAATTAAAACCCGTCTCCTTTTTTTAAAAAAAAAAAGAAAAAAAAAGTTATGGAAATTGACAATAATAACAGCAATGAAACCATTCAATTCGACTTGGGTAGACATCCACCAAAGGAGACGATTAAAATGATGACTTTTCTTTTGGAAAAAGTTATCAAGACAAACGATGAATTACAACAGCCTAATGGAGAAAGACGGAAAAGCGCGAGTTCTTCGACTTGTTTTCACGCACGCTCAATACCCAGCATCTCCATAGGTGCCTACCTGACGCGCATATTGAAATATTGTCCTTGCGCCAATGAATGCTTTTTGGCATTACTAGTGTACTTTGACCGTATGTCGAAAACCAATAGTAGTAGTAGTGGCTCCTTTCATAGTATTGGAGCTGGATTACGCATTGATTCCTACAACATTCATAGACTTATCATTTCAGGTATTATGGTTGCAAGTAAATTATATTCTGATGTTTTCTTTACAAATACTCGCTATTCAAAGGTACAGCCTTTTATAACAAGTTGACAAAAAAGAAATAATAGTAATTTATTTAGGTGGGAGGATTGCCTGTGCACGAATTAAATATGTTGGAGCTGGAATTTTTATCTCTTAACAACTTTTCATTATTCGTGTCTGTTGAAGAGTTACAACACTATGGTGACCAACTGTTAGCTCATTGGATAAAAGAGCATGAGGAAGGGCAACAACAAGAGAAAGAAGAAGATTCCATGATTAGAGAACAACAAAAGAGTTATGCTACAGTGGAAGACGAATTAGCTCCACCTGTTCGAAGGCGAGCTAGAAATTTATCCATAGATAAACATGGAGATGAAATCGATGTAAATAGTTACAACAATAGCGAAAGGCTTCATAAAAAACCTAATTGTCCATAAGAAAGATAAAAAAAAAAAAAGTATACGACATTTACACCCCATACATTCACCAAACACATTAATATCATTAAAACTCTGCCTTATTTATTTATGAATTGCTAACTTTTCTCTAATTATTGTTGTTGCTGGAGTATTATCCATAGCTGAAGCGACCCAGTTTTGATCATTTAAAAGAGAAATATCACGTCTACCCAGTTTCTAAAAGGGAGGAGGGTTTAGCAAAAATAATAAAGGTTCAAGAGAGAATAAATGTACCTGTTTAATTTCATTGTAATGCGCTTCTCTTGAAGAATATTCACGCACAATATACTCTTTCCCAAATTCATGATATATTCTAGTATCATTTATTCTAAACAAGACATCATCCACTCTTAAAAAGAATCTTTGTAAAACAAGAAAACAACTAGGCATCACTCGCTTTTCAACAAACAAAGAATAAATGACTCTTTCTTTGAAATAAACCTATAAAACTTACCAATCTAACTGTCAACATGGCTGTTCCATTATCTGCTAATTCATCTTCATACAATATATTCTCGTCATAAAATAAGATAGGATCCTGTCGTCTTAACCTGTCTAAATCAACCAGTGATTCCTCTTCATGCTTTTCAAACTCCATATTAGAAGTTCCTCGATAGTCTGTAGTATAAGTCCAATCATAAGGTTTAACAACGTCTTTAACATCGGTATGGTTCTGTGAGCTACAGCATACATCCTATTAGACATAGACACTTTACAAAAAAAAAGTGACTAGTACCTTTTTCTTGTCCATTCTTCTGAATAGGCAACTTTGATCTTTTCACTACTCGTTGAACTTGTATCAATCACGGATAAAGCATCATAGGCACCAAAGTCCAATTCAAAATCATTGTATTTAATCGTGACATGATTATTACCAAATACCATTTCTGGTGGTGGTAAACCATAGTCTTTATGAATTCTATCATACTTTTTTGTCAATGCCGTGTGGTTGTAAAATGCTTTATGTTTTTTTTTTTTTTTTTTTTTTTTTTACTTTTCCATCTCGTTGGAATTGCAAATGGACGCTTTTTTACTGGTAATTGCCCAGCCCTCTAATGTAATCCCTTGAGTGAGACCCTCTCTTAAGTTGCCTTCCTTGATTATTTTTGGTATCGACATAAAAGGCGCTCTCAATTTTGAACCGAGCGGGTTGTCTTTTGAGACTTATCCTGGATTTCCTTTTTAGGGAACTGGGACTTTTCGAAGAAAATGTTAGCAGCCAAAACAATTACACTATAGTTTTTGGCAATATAAGTCTCATCAAAACTTATTGAAAAAAAAAAAAAAAAAAAAGGAGCCTTTCTCTCTGGGAAATAGAGACCTATTTTTTACGACCCACTGAACTCACTGATAGGATAAATCGCTTATAACTGCAACACCACTTTGTCTCTTTTTACCAACTCAAAGAATTAACGCTGCTTGAAGTCAAAACCATTTTCCTATTGTATTAGGTCTGAACAGGTTTTCCTTCCGCCGAACCTCTAACTAAACTTTAGTACCTGAGGAGATGAAAACAGTCTAATTAAAATTAGTCAAAACTTAGGTTTTTATGGTTAGGTATATGGACAATGTTTTTCCTTCTGCTGATAAAATGGTATGCAGTTGGCATATATTAGAACAAAATTTAGCCACTGGTGTCAAGAAATACTTCTCCCCCATGAAGGTTTTCGAATCATTCAAGGACTTTTTTGCAGAACTATCTCGCTGCGAAAACGAAAGCTTCATTACTCGAAAAATCGAAAAGATTAAAACCCACTGTGATGAGTCCTACAAAATTATAAAGCAAAGCACTGGTCCAAACAAAGGCAAAGAGGTCCATGGATCTGTTGTGGTAATGTATTACGTCAATGCATTGTTAGCCATCAAGCACAAATGGGTGAAATGCTACGTGGACAAATACCCACACTTAGGTACATATACTACTAGTAGGGTCGAATCACAACACTTTGCATTAAAAGGCAAGATTGCAGTTATCAGTAGTTTTGAAACAGCGTTCAAACATATTTGTAATGCAATTGAAGATCAAACCACGCGTTACAGCAGATGCCTTGCCAAAGATAAATCGATGCAGGATCCACGTATGGAATACACACATCTATATGCCAATTTAGTTAACAAGGCAACTGGATGTTTGTCTTCTTTTTTACTAACAAGATTATTCTGCAATAGATGTTGTAGATTATTATCAACAAAAAAAAAAAAAAAATTGCTTAGTGCACATATTACATATGCTTTGTTGAGTATATAATCACGCAGAAAGAAAAATCATAATTATGATACTGCTACTTATCAGCTCACTTAAACTTATAATATATTTTACTAACTGCATTCAATGCTTTTACAGGTGTCAAGTTATACTATTGATCAAATTCAAAACCAATTCAAGTTTTATTTTGAGAAAAAGAAAACTGGCAATATAAGAGAATGTACTGGGTTTATGAACACGGTGTCTTCCCTTCCTTGCCGTCATCAAATTGAACTTGGTAATGTTAATTTCCCAATCCCATTGAGCGCTGTTGGAAAGAGGTGGAATCTAGGTATATCTGTTGATGACAAGGAAGATATGAGTAACACTCCTCCAGAGCCAAACAACGTTGAACAAGTTGACGAAACAATTGCAAAAATATTAGCTTCATTGGCTGGGTTTTTAAATTCAATGCCTGACGCATCTATTCGTCTTCAATTTGCTCGTGCGATGGAAGAGTTTACAGCATCAAAACAACATTTCCAAAAACCAATGGAGAAACCCACCAAAAAAAGTTCTACTAAAGGTATGCAATACTTATTTTTCAATTTACTGTGAATCTTTGTCTCCACATTCTTTCGATCTCATCAGCCGATGTGTGTTTGTGTTTAATTATATTGCTTACAACAAGTCCTTTATTCATTCTTATGAATACAGATGACAGAGGAAGGGTTCCCATTCGGCGTGCGTATAGTACATACCTGGCTATAACTGCATATAAGTCTTGACTTTCTTTTCGCATGATGTAAGTGTGCATAAAATGTGTAAATTAAAAGAAAAAGAGTAATCTTAATAGTGGTCTTTCTTATGTTTCTTTTTTCTATGATTATGATGGTAAATAGGGCTCATTGCCTTGAAGGCAGTCAGATATAGCATACAAAGGAAACATTTACTGCCTACTCAACAGAAATCCGTGCGTAATCGAACGTGTGCTATAAAGTACAATCCTGAAAAAGTACGTATATAAAGTGTTTGTGTACTGTATCCATATAGGATCTACATAAACTGAAAGATTTTTTTTTTTTTATTTGGGATAAATAGTCAAAAGAGAAGTAGCTCCCTTTTATAACTGAAAGGCATTCATCTTCACAAAGGGACGGAATGGCTTTATTTAAAAATCTTTGACCAGTGGCGATATTTTCAGTGTAAAAAATCTCAGTTAATGGCCTGATATGTGGTCATCATTTCACTGATTTACGCTGTAAAGCTTTAGCCTCTTTTTATATGCAACAGGACCATTTAAGCGAATCAAGCTCTTTACATTGAGCAGTGATGAACGTGTGAGGTGCGCCCACTGGGACATCGATTGTGTATTAAGAACATGAAAGGCTCTGTAAATAGTGTGGAAGCCATAGAAAGACTTTTAGTTGCACATAGAAGCACTGGACTCTCTTTTCTGTTTTGTTGAAAACGTACTAAAGTTTCGATTTTCTTAATCAGTGGCACCACATATTTTTATCTTATTTTCTTTTTTTTAAATAACAATGAGCGCTCACAGTGAATTGGAATATAGCGAAGAAGAAATGGAATTAGAACAAGACAAAGAGTTTGGACTTAGTATTATATCCCTCGTTGGACCCAGTAAACATGACTGTGGTTATTGTAAAGGAAAAGATACATCTATTTCCTTCGGCATTTGGGCTCATTCACTATCCTGCAACGTAAAAATAATAAACGTTCATAAAGAACACTCATTCTTAGAGACGATTTTCTGTTAGGATTACCAAAGCTTGATCGACCGGGGTTGGAGAAGGTAAAATTATGAGTTTATCGTGTTGTTTTTTTTGTGCTGCTGTTAATTGTCATATAGATCGGGTGCTTACCTCTATAAGCCAGATCTAGAGAAAAGTTGCTGCCCGCAATATACGATACGGTAAGAGCGAACTTTGGATTGCTGTTCAACTTTTCTGATTGGTTTGATATCTATAGATTGGATACAACACGGTTCAATACCAGCAAAGGTCAAAAAAAGATTATCAATAAGTTTAATCGATTTGTTCACGGGAGTTGGGCCCCACAGTCAAAAGGGGAGGATAATAAGTCAGAAGTAAAACCATCGAAAAAGCCCACTAACTATGTTCAAGTAAAATCCTTGAGAGACTTGATACATGAACCGGAAACAGACGACGAAGGAAAGCATGAATTAAAGGTAAAAAAAAAAAAAAGACCGTCTTTATCTGTGTTTGCTAAGATAATTGGAATAGATTGAACTTGAGCCTTCCTCATTTACCAAAGAAAAGTATGATTTATATTCCAAATATCAGCAGTCTATTCATAACGATAAAGAGGACGATATATCTGAAAAGGGGTTTAAAAGATTCTTGGTGGACTCACCAATGACTATAGAAGAGGATCAAGAAAGCGGTATCAAATATGGATCTTACCATCAGGAATACTTGTTAGACGGGAGGCTCATTGCTTTGGCTGTCATTGATATATTGCCCAAGTGTATTTCGTCTGTTTATTTCATTTATGACCCTGATTACTCGTTTTTGGGACTTGGAAAATACAGTGTGTTCAGGGAAATTAGTCTAACACAAGAATACTATGAAAGATCATCCAAACTCCAGTATTATTACATGGGTAAGCTTATAAATACGAAAATATATTCCTTATGAAAGCTTATCACTTTCTAGGTTTCTATATCGATTCATGCCCTAAAATGAACTACAAAGGGCAATATCTTCCTTCTGATTTACTAGATCCCTTAGACTATTCTTGGCATCCCATTGATGATTTCAAGAAAGAATTTCAAAAGGGTAGCACTTTTGTTAGCTTTTCGTCAGAAGCTACAAAAACAAGAATTTATCCATCTGGTTGGTTAGATCCAAAATCTGTAAAAGACGCAGATTTAGAAACAGTTTACGTACTTCTCAATGAAAGAGCTATACCTCTTTCATTCTTTATATCACTTACAAATTCAAAGTCCTTGAAAAAGTCGCTTGTAGATTATGTATGTTCTGTAGGGTTAGAGCTAGCTCATAAAATAATCATAGCGTTATAGGTAAAATAAAAAGACTGAGTTGATTTTTTCTTTCTGGCTTGTTCTTTTTTTTTTTTTTTTACTACGATCATGCCTTTTGGACAAGTAAAAGCGTCTAATTATATAGAAGCTAAATAATTCATTGACTTAATACTGCTCTAGGTTATTGTTGGACCTCCAGGATCAGGCAAAACAACTTACTGTTGGGGCGCTTATCAATACTTAACCGCCATTGGCAGGTAACTACGCTTTCAATATTTATTCGTAATGCTTTTTTGACCCCTCGACCATAGAAAAGTAGCTATTGTTAATTTAGATCCTGCTAACGAAAATATACCCTACCCTTGTGCAGTCAACATTTTCGATCTAATCACGCTAGAAGATACAATGAACGAGTTGTCATTGGGACCTAATGGAGGCATAATGTTTTGCATTGAATACCTGTTGAAAAATATGGATTGGTTGACAGACAAATTAAAAGAACTGGAAGATCATTATATTTTGTTTGATTTTCCAGGTCAAGTAGAGTTATTCACACATCATAGCGCTGTCAAAGATCTGTTACATGCGTTAGAGAAAGCCGATTATCGACTTGTTGCTGTGAATATGGTGGATGCTCATTATTGCACCGATCCAGCAAAATATATTTCAGTGTTGTTGCTAGCTCTCAAAACCATGATTCAGCTCGAGTTGCCTCACGTCAATGTGCTGTCCAAGATAGATTTGATTGAATCGTACGGCAAGTTGCGATTCAATTTGCAATATTATACGGAAGTAATGGATTTATCCTATTTATTGGAATCTCTGAATGAAGATCCTTTTGGATCAAAATACAAAAAGTTGAATGAAGCCTTGTGTGAGTTGATTCAGGATTTCTCATTAGTAGGATTTTATACATTATGCGTTGAAGACAAAGATTCCATGACGAAGCTTCAACAAGTCATCGACAAAGCTGGTGGCTTTATTTTCGGTGGATTGACAGAAGGAAACGAGTCCATTATGTTAACCGCAATGAAAGCCGGCTATCATGAAGATGTGAGTGATGTGCAAGAGCGCTGGATCGACAATGATAACCTAAATGATTTTTAATCAATAAAACGTTTGTGTACATATTAGAAATATAGCGAGAATGGTTGTTTCGAGAAAATTGAATGCCATATCAGAGAGTGTGCAAATAAGAGCATCACATTTCAGTGTGGTTCGATTGCAGAACCTGGAGCATATCAGCAGTTATAAGGCTTATAAAGATACTTTAGCGTGCCAAGTTTTTACCATTAGATGGAAATAAACATCTGCTGTGTCCTGAACTTAAAGCATACCTACTTTTTGTTATAGAAGCATGGAGTAGTACATGCGGATATTAGAGCTTATCAAGCAATTTGTGAAAGGTAATTAAAAAGAAGTTATACTGTACCACTACTGTAGTGATATTTATCCTAATAAATCAAAATAAAATATCAATGACACTAGTAAAGATCTTTGTTAAGATAGAAAGAGTAGAAAGATCTCATCTACTGCAGCAGGTAAATACCTTTTTTATGTCGTCAATTTGATTTATCTTATCGTGGTACTTCTCTTACTTCAAAAGGACGAAATTTACCATTCTTGCTGTATCAGTAAAGTTTAGAATTTGTGAAACACATGAACTTTTTTTTTTTGAACAATCATGAGTTTAAAGGATTTGCAGTTCAACATTGGCAAGCTAACTTCGAAAGTAAAGACACAGGTCGCAAAGAACAACCCTCTGCAAGATCAAGATGCCCGTGCTTTGAATCTTTGGTTATTTGAGGAACGCAATCATCTAGCCATGTCCAAAACTACTGCGTTTCATGAGAATGAAACCAACAGAGCATTTCTAGAATGGATTCAAGAGGATTTAGCAAAAAACAAAGATCATGATAATTACTGTGAAGACATGGAGGTTTGTCATGATCATCACAAACAACGATTTAAAACCCTAAGTCTCTCTTATAACATAGGCAGTTGGATCAAGTTTATATCAGCTTTTATGCAAGCAAGTTGAGCTAGAAAACCAATATAACGAGCGCTATATATTATACCGACGTGCTATTAAATCCATGAGAGATAAAGAGAAACAGCTTTCGGATGCTAAAGCGAAACAACAAGCACTGACAGAACGAATCGAACATTTGAACAAATCCAACCCCACTTCCAAAAAGCTACCCGAGCTTACGAAAGAACTTGAAGAGCTAAACGTGGATGAACAGGAAAGAGAATCCATTGAATTCAAACGGTTTATATTGAAAGAGGGGTTTTATTTGCGATTCAATGCAATGCAAGAACATGCAGAAAAGATGGCTATTATAGCAGGATACGGTAAATACCTAGTCGATTTGTTGGATGCAAATGAGCATGCAAGCAGCAACTGTGATATGATTTTGAAAGATGCACTTTTATCCATAGAACATTGGGAGCCCAAAGACAAGAGACAGACACTGACAGAGGAAGATATGCTTTTTGAACACGATGATGATGAACATGACGACGCTATTCTATTGACTGATAAAGAGATTAAAATCAAGCAAAAAGCTCAATCGAGTAGTAGTACTGCGAGCCCTGCTAAGCATGATTATTATCACGCATTGTATAGGCGTATGTCAGAACAAGAACTCCCAACTGCATCACAGAATTATCGACCTTATAAAGAGTTCCAACATCAATATCGACCTTTACTGAAAAATTATGTTGCAGATGAGAAAAGGGAATTTTACGATGAAGTACCACCCCCTGCTTATTATTCTGATGATAACAAGAGCAAGATATCCGATATTGAAAAACAACAATAATATTCCTTATTTATTACTGTATTTCTCTGCTTTTGATTCCAACTTTTGTAAGGCCCCCGCTACTTGTTTTGTTAAACTGAGCCAAGGTGTCGTAATTATAGGGGGTAATAAAAAGAAAACGAAATCATAGCCTTTTAAACAATCAATGTCAATAAACCGGTTTCAATTGGATGAGAAAAAAAGTTACCTTTCACTTTTAGATTAGGGTATACAGATTGTAGGGCAGATTTTATGCGACGATCTGCTCTATTTCTAATGACAGCAGATTTACTGAGAGCTTTTTTTCCAGCAATGAGAGCCATTCTGTTTACATCACTGTCTCGCCTCTTTATAGCTTTTACAGTAAAGGTTTCAGAAACAAAGTAAAGGTTTGTTTTGCTTGAAAATATTTTGCTTAATCGTTCAGTCGGGATCCCTGGAATCTTCATTGCAAGAACACAGGAAAAAAGATTGCTAAAAAAGGAAAAGCGAACAAAAAAGCGCACGCGGTTATTTAAATTGCACAAGAAAACTATAGTGTGGAAGGCATTACCGAATCAGGTATAGTTTCTAATTTTATGTGCACGGTTGCACAACAGCAAAAAATAAAGGGGGATCTAGAAATTTCCTGGTTTAAAAAAAAAAAAAAAAAAGATAAAAACAACCATTTCTGAACCCCCTGAAAAAAAAAGAAAGGTTTTCTTTTATTATTATCGTTATGCCTGTTATTATTTACAACAATTAAGAAGTGTTATGTGGAAAAGGGGAGGGGTAGAAAACAAAAAAAAAAAAAAAAAAAGGAAAAGGGGGGGTTTACATGCTGAGTAATATTGGTGATATTCTTGCGACAAAGACTAAACCATCATATGTACAACTAACAACTGCTTCTAATGGTACAAGATCATTTTCGCCTCTCATCCAATTAAATCTTATTCTAGCAATGATATCATTGGCTTTCGCGATTTCTATTTGCATCTTTACGCTTTCACGATCTTGTTTTGCTACATATTCATATAATGACTGTCCAATACAATCAATTTGGCTTAAACCTACTAGTTCTTCACACATTCGAGTGGCAAAAACAATAGTAGATTGTGTGGTATATCTATTTATAAAGAGACAAAATCGTGGTTCTAGTTGTATTCTTTCTTTATGACTCTTATTTGTCCAGGGATCTTTTCCTTGTAACAAATTCTTCATTCGTACTTGTGAATCATTCCATGCTCCTGATAGTTGAATGCTACCATCTTTTTGAACTATAAAGCGCTCGTCTGCTGAATGAAACCGCATTTTATGTTTGACGCTATCTGAAGAATCCACCACGAAATTAGTACACACCAACGAATCATAACAGTAATGAACCACACTGTCTATAGTGATATAGTGACCGTCTTTATGTTTTGTTCTATAGGCTGTAATTGAAGACATTTTTTGATTTTTAACATTAATAGAGTGAATCAGATTAATGGCCTTCAGTTCTAATGGATGGATCAAACTATAACCACCTTGACCAATAAGCTCTTCTGGTTTATAACCCAATACTTCTGTTACACTTTCAGAAACAAAGACGAACTTTGCTTCAGCTGTGCTATCGTATATGGTTATATAGTTAATTTCCTCCATACTTGTGTGTAATAAAGGAAAAGAAAAATAAAAATTAATTTTCTGTTCTATTGCAGCATTATACAAACCCCGAATTTCCTTATTTAGAATAACCCTAAAACAATTTTGTTCTTTTTGGTTCCATATTATTTTAACAAACAATTGAGGCTTCAATGTTTTATAGACTAAGAAGCAGCAACATTAGGCAAAATATAAACTCAACCCGATGATCCATTGAGGTACCATTTTTTTTTTTTTTTTTGCTTTCCTAATTGGTCAGTTCAGCCTTCCAAAAAGCCTATGTTAGATCGAGCTTCTTTTTTGAATCAAATCATGGTATATCGTTTTTATTATAGATAAAAGTTAAAGGGAGGGGTTTAATTTATAGCAGTAGTCGTTTTATTAAGGGAATCAATATATATATATATATATATGTGTGTGTGTGTGTATAGCGTATGTAGTAGATTGGGCGTTTTTTTTTTTTTTTTTTTTAATGCTGAATGTATATAGTATTTACATGATTATAAGTACAAGATTTTCTATTTTTTTTTTTTTTCTAATACTGATTCAAGTTAACAATAACGTGCATCCATTCATGGTGGTGAGTTGAGAAATGTGTACTAATCCACTTGTAAACAAAAGAGCCATTAATTCTAACCAAGAGCCTTTGAGAGCAAATTGGACAGGCTTTATAAGAGTATCTATCGCTGTTATTGATTTTAGTTGTTTGCCCTTTCACTATTAAGTTGGAGTGAATTAAGGGAGTGGTAACATTGTTCGTAAGTGATGGGCCTAAAGACATTTGTTGTATATAGGAAGAAAAGAAAGTATGTTTTTGAAGGCATTTATATACTTTTTTTTTTTTTTTTTTTTTTTTTTTTTTTTTTTTTTTTGAGAAACATGGAGCACTTATGGGAGGCTAATTTAGTTAAATGTCTGAATAGAGATTGACCAACTTTACGAATAAGGCTGGCCAACATTTGGATTTATTTTCATGAAGACTCTTTTTTAAAAAAGGTTTTAAATTGACTCGAGTGCACCATAAAATTCTTTTTAGTATCTTAACACAAAGACAATTGAATTTGGGATTAATTCTTTTGTTACGAAGGGCTGGTGGTATATCATCAAAAACGAAGGTAGTGTATTCTTTATGAAAAAAGTGTGTCCTTATACTGTACTGTAGACACCTCTATATGATTAAGCTTTTGATGATAGGCAACGAAAATACAAACACCTTCTTCTAGTATGGCGCTTGAGAATTCAAATTTTCTTGCTGTAAACTACAATGAAGTTGTGTTTATATATTATTAGGATGGTTATGGCTAACCGAGTCATAGCAATGTTGAGTTGTGATTTTTTGAATATCTCATGCTGTGTGCCGAATCAAGGAGTTGAATCCTCTTTTTATTTGATTTTATTGTGCAGAGAACCCTACTTTAAGAGTTGTTGCTGAAAAGGAACATGACTCAATGAAACCTTATAAAAACGCAATATTAGAGTAGCTTCGCATATTGATAAAAAATATACAGTGCATTCAGTCAAAGGTTTATACAGACTGCTAATGTTCGATAACATTGTGTGTTTGAGGATTATTTGTAAGACGAACTGAAATAATAAGACAAGTTCTCTTCCGTGACCCATAGTTATAGCTGACAAAGAATGATGATCAGGATCACGATGTTTGTACTCATTAGTATGCAACACTTTAGCTCATAGTTAATACATATGAAGTGCTGATTTTTTTTGGCGGGGTTGCTGCAATGCTGTTAGAATAAAAACACGGCTATGATGGTACATAACCCGCTTTTTTTTCCCCTGTCTATGTACTTATTTAAAAGGAGGACATATACATATTCTAACCAAGTAACTACACATGCTGGATATTAAAACGCGCGTATGTTTAACGCACGATATTACAGGGGCATTTTGTGTCTTTCTCATGAACCAAGACACAGAGAACCTTTTCTTGCATATGGAAGGCGAATGATCTAACCTAAAAGGCTTACCCTTATTTTCAAAACCGTGCCCCTGAGTTTACTTCTAAACTCTCCTTTTAGAGATACATAGAATCACATAATGCTAGCTAAATCGTGCTTTGTACGTTTTCGGGAAGGAGTTGCGATTACAGATATCCTGCTTAAATTTCAAAACGTTTCTCTTTTATTTCCTACGTGCTTCAATTAAGTGGCTTGGGGACTGAGCGTCTCCTGCTATCACTATACCTTTGTCATGCTAAAAAAGCACGTCTGACTTTAGGTTTATGTCGATTGATTTATACCTAAATACTCGTGTATGCTAGCCACAATGTAATAGTGTATGTATGTAATAATAATACTTTATTCTATAGAAAGTCTAATAGAGCTGATTCCGCCAAATGTAGAAAGAGATTATTATTTATTGTCTCTTGCGTTGTTGGCTGACAATTGTAAAATGATGCAGGGGCTTGGCGGGCTAACACATGCTCACGTTTCACAAATGTTAAGTCGCTTCTCCATGGACTTCAGATTTAGCCCTATTACTGCGTTTTTATGGCTTTACTGATTATCGAAGGGCCATAAAAAAATACATAGAGAATCTAAAAGAAATTCAGGAACAATGATCCAAGTTTTTTGACTGGTGTTGTCTAACCGAATATTTCCAATAAAATTATAGCTAAATTATCTATTTATGAAACACATCTGAAGAATGCCCAGCTCGCCTTAATTAAACCCAACTTGAAATAAATTTCAGTGTCACTTCAAAGTAATTGAAATTTATTAGTTGCATCTCCTTTTTTTAACAGATATCTTACCTTTGCAATAGCTGTACACAATTTAGTAGTTGACAGTTAGCAGCCAATGCTGTACCCTTATATAATACTGGCTAATTTGCAGTGGACAGTTGATGTGAATAGAGTCGCGTTTACATGATAAGAACTATTAATAATATTCGTTGACAAGTATCAGCTTGCCTGTGAATAGTACTGTTTTGCGCATAATGAGGTTGTGTATTTGTGTGATAGATTTTAATCCTGACCATACGAAAAAATTCATTAATAATCCAAATTCCTCGTATTTCGTATAGTGCTGTAAGCCCTTTCATATTTTACATATAAGACAAATAACCTTATTGTAATTCTTTAGTTTTTGCTTTTTTTTTTTTTTTTTATATATATATATATATATTATCTTGATAATATTATGTTGACAAAGAGAAGATCATCATTTCGTCTACAGTTACTGTGCTTTATCGCGCTATTTGGTCTCGCCTACCTTTTCTATCCTCGTTCAGAGCGTTTGACCACTGACAGCTGGTATGAAGACTCTGAATTTTTAAAAGAACTTGCGCAGAGCCCAAAACTGGCAGCACTCGCCAATCTTAAAAAACAATTGCAACAACCTTCTTCAGTCACCAACGAAAATTTATTAGAAAATAACCCCAATCGTGTGAAAGCTGCCTTTGTAATACTCGCAAGAAACTCTGATTTGACAGGCATTCGTCAGTCCATTCGACAGTTAGAAGATCGCTTCAACAAGCATTTCAACTATCCTTATGTGTTTTTGAACGAAGAATATTTTAGCGACGAATTTAAACAGAAGACAAAGGATTTGACAAAGGCACAGACGTTTTATGGAAAGATTGATCAAGACATGTGGGGATATCCTGACTTTATCAATCAAACATACGCTGCTGAATGTAGACAAGATATGCATAATAGAAAAATTATTTATGGTGGAAGTGAGTCTTATCGACATATGTGCAGGTAAAAGAAGTTATCTAGTGTTATTGCTCTGGTATACTCAATACGATTATAGATTTCAGTCTGGTTTCTTCTTTAGACATCCATTGCTTGACGAATACGAATACTATTGGCGCGTAGAACCTGATGTTCAATACTTCTGTGATGTTGACTATGATGTGTTTCAAATGATGAAGGATAATAAACTCAAATACGGTAAAGTATATCCATGATTTTGCTATCCTTTTAAGAGCACTCTATTTAATATACACTATTAGGCTGGACTCTTTCTCTCACTGAATACAAAGAAACAATTCCAACACTTTGGGCAACTACAAAAGAATTTATGAACAAATACCCTCAGTACGTGAATCGTGGTGAAGAAAGCTTATTAAACTGGCTTACTGATGATAATTTCGAAAACTACAACGGTTGTCATTTCTGGTCAAACTTTGAGGTAAAATAGACTAATTTCAAAAACGTGCAGTATGTCCTTACAACTCTTTAGATTGGATCTCTTGACTTTTTAAGAAGTGAGCAGTACTTGAAGTTTTTTGAACATTTGGATTCTAAAGGTGGCTTCTTTTACGAGAGGTAGGGCAATATAATAAATGGAATAAAGAAAGCATCACTGACTTTATTGAACTAGATGGGGAGACGCTCCAGTTCATGCTTTGGCAGTAGCTATGATGTTGAATAGTTCAGAAGTTCACTTCTTCAATGATATTGGTTATAAACATAATCCACTCATGCATTGTCCTGTTGAGCCATGGTTACAGAAAAACTGCTGGTGTGATGATAACCAGAACTTTGGTAAGTGCATTTAAGCACAACATGTCACTTTGGACTAATACAGACACATCTTTCATAGATTGGCAGGGTTGGAGTTGTGCCACTAGATATCTTGCTATTGACAAAAATTTTGTTTGGCCAGAGGAAGTTTATAGAAATAAGACTGAGCCATATCGCATTAAATCATTCTAACATTTTTACACATAAATTCCTATCATCCCATTCAAATCAAATAAAGCTATCATCGTGCTACACAGTGAGATACTCCGCTAAATTTCATCAACAATAGGGAAAATTTCTTTTGCATTCTTCCAGTTTCCTTTTTACATCTTAAAAAAAAAAAAAAATGCTTGATTTATTCACCATCATTACAAAAGGAGGCTTTGTGTTATGGCAAAAGACATTCGCTCCTTTATCTGGGACTCCTGTTGAAGACTTGATTAGAAATGTCTTGATTGAAGAACGTGCTGGTACCGATTCCTATTACAAAGACAACTATGCTCTCAAATGGACGTTCTCCAATGAATACGACTTGGTCTTTGTTGTTGCTTATCAAAAGATCCTACAACTGCAATACATTGATGAGCTTTTAGAAACTGTCAAGCGCATGTTTTTAGAAAACACCAATAACTTATCAGAAGGAATCGACGGTGACTATGCTGCTTTCACTCCCGTGTTCGACCAACTTTTGTTCCAAATTGAAGATAAATATGCCAATTCCAAACGTCAACAAAAAGCACCGAGAAAATTCGAAGATACCAAAAAGTTTGAAACTTCCTTGAAAGGTTCTCAAGCTCAAAACAGTAAGTTGATACAAAAAAAAAAAAAAAAAAAAAAAAAAATAGAGGGTGCACTCCCTATAGCCAACACAAATGCAGTAGATGAAGATGAGATTGCCAAAAATATTAGAGCTTTGAAATTACAAGGTAGTCCAAGAGTGAAAGGACGTAAAGGTACTCGATCGAATAAGATCACACCTGCACCATCACCAAATATGAACGACGATAGTGCACAAAAAAAGAAGAAATCACAAAAGCAAGCGCGTGTGTGGGATGGACAAATTTCAAAAGGTGAGATGGAAGCCCTTGACTACTCTTCGAACAAGAAATCAAACGATGATGAAGAAGACGAAGACGATGTGGATGCTATTACTGCACAATTTGTGGATGAAAGTAAATTAGGACAAATAGGTGATGATGGTGTCTATCAGGTACAAGATGTAATGCAGGACGATGATGAAGAACTCGATTTCGGTGATGAGCCCGAAGAAGAAAGCAAGAGTAGTAAGAGCGGTGGCTTATTCTCTTACTTCAAATCGTTCACGGGTCAAAGAGAAATAACGGCTGAAATGCTGGATCCTGTTATCGCTACTATCAAGGAACATTTAATTTCTCAAAATGTGGCTACCGAAATTGCAGAGCATTTATGTTCAAGCGTAAAGAGTAGTTTAATGGGTAAAAAATTGGGTAGCTTTGAAAGAATTTCTACGGCTGTAAGAAACAGTATGGAGGCTGCTTTAAAGCGTATTTTAACACCCAAGACATCGCTGGATATTTTAAGAGATATTGAACAGGCTAAATCAGAAAAGAGACCTTATACCATGTGTTTTATCGGTGTAAATGGTGTTGGCAAGGTAAATACATGATAGGCAACTTTCTTGTCAAGAATTATTAACCTGTGTCTCTTGATAGTCTACTAACCTCAGTAAAGTGTGTTTCTGGTTATTACAAAATAACTGCAAAATCTTGATTGCTGCTTGCGATACTTTCCGTAGCGGTGCTGTAGAGCAACTGCGTGTCCATGCACGTAACCTCCGTGCGCTTCAGAATAGTGGTGATGGCGTTGTAGAACTGTTTGAAAGAGGATATGGTAAAGATTCTGCTGGTATTGCCAAAGATGCTATCAACTATGCTACTGTAAATAATTTTGACGTGGTTTTAATTGATACCGCGGGCCGTATGCAAGATAACGAACCTTTGATGAGAGCATTGTCAAAACTTGTTTCTGTGAATCAACCAGATAAGATCATCTTCGTTGGTGAAGCGCTTGTTGGTAACGAAGCAGTGGATCAGCTCACTAAGTTTAATCAAGCATTGAAAGATTTCTCTGGCTTACAAAACCCTCGACATATTGATGGTATGATTTTAACCAAGTTTGATACAATTGACGACAAAGTGGGCGCTGCTCTTTCAATGACATATATTACAGGACAGCCCATATATTTCGTTGGCACTGGTCAAACTTATACCGATTTAAAGAACTTGAAAGTATCTCATGTTGTGCATAGTTTGTTAAAGAAATAAAAGAATATTTGTACAGTGCATTTCAATACAAAAAACTAAGTGTATTAAATGAAAAATGGACAAGAAGAAATGAGAGAGATAGTCGATACAGCAGATACTGTTGTTATGAAAAGTATATTCTATTCTGGACAAAATAACCTCTTTGATGGTCTACTACCATGAAGAGCACTCATCTATATAGAAAACAAGATACATTAAACAACAAATCCAGGTTATGAAAGAGAGTCTTCAGCTCTAACTGCTTGGTAGACACTGACCAAATGCTATTGCTAATAAGTAAAACGCACAAATAAGTGCTGATTGTCTTCAATAAGGAAAAATTTTTTTTTCTTTTGTTTTAAATCAGGCATTAGTTTATTTGTAATTATTCACTCGTACTTGTGGCTTCGAGGGCAACTGTGATCGAAGTGGAAAAAGGGGGGGAGCATCAATTCCCACCAAAAAATTAAGGTTCACTACACGCACCACAAAAATATGAATAAAAATGAGAGAAATCCGTGATTCGAACACGGGACCTAGAGATTTGCAATCTCCCGCAACTACCACTGTGCTAATTCCTCTCACATTTTTTAACATTTTTAAATTAATTATATACTTATAAAAACTTAAAATATCACGTGATTTTGTTCCGCAATTTTTGGGAACATCATGTGACCCTACATTGGAGAGGTTGTCAAAAGACGCACTTTGCGTGTACCTTCTGTAATAAATCAATAATACAGAAATAGATTTTTATAATCTATCTAATTTTTTGGTTTGTATCTCTCGTTCTCTTATATTTTGTATCTTTAGTTACAGTTAAAAGTAATAGGCTTTCCAATGGCTAAAAATCATCTGTTTTCAAGTTGTACTAACAGTTTTTGCCGATTTTCCAATCTCCCGAAACTAACTGGTTTTCTTCTTGTTGTAAGTAGCGTCAAAAGAGCACTCTTTACTTTATGTTTGGAACATAACTTGGGCGAATTCGTCTTTATGATGTTGACACATTTGGGATCCAGTCCACGATCCTCCAAACATCGCTTCAACAAACACAATGGTTATTTTCCTTATATGAAAATTAAACATGCTATCTCCTTTTCATTATAATAAAGACAAAATTTAACACTTGTTGGCTCATCAGGAACAGTCTCCACCATGTCGACATTGCTCTTCATCAATTGTAGGCGCATAGCTCTTGAGCCTGGCTTTCACAGTAAGGCTTAGAAATAAAGCGCGTGCACTGAATTGTTTTTTTTTTTTTTTTATCATTATTAGATTTCTCCCAGGAGCTCGACAACTTATCATCCTCATTTCTCAAAGTGCAGTTAGAGTTTGGTTCTTCTTTGAAAGTCATCGCTTACAACAAAAGCAGTTTTCTTCAAAATACAACGTGCTACTTTTGACTTGCTAGATAATGCTTTCAATAACCACTGTTTACCTGTTATTCATTTTTTATCGTTCATCTTGCTGCATAACAACAGTTAATTTGAAGTCGAGCACAAACAAATTGTGGGTTTTCAATGTTACCTTACATGCCAACTTTGTTTCTATACAAACTAGCAACGTGTGTTACGCAAAAGCTCTCAAATAGGTTAAAAATCGTTTGATTGGTCAAAAAAAAATTTCTTTATAAATGCAAGCCTGTACTTGTTTTTAACCTTTTTTTTTAAAAACTTCTTTTAACTATGAGCCAACATTCATTTCACGACTGCCCGCTTCGCTCTTCTTCATTGCTTATAATTCATAGTGAAAAACAATCTATTGTTTCCGCAACAGACGACGTATTCAGTTTATTAGGTTACGACCCACATCAAATTATCGGTAAATCCATCCACCTATTAAGCCCTCGTCAACATAAAAATGATGTTCTGTTTCGACATGAGAACCAAGGTGATAGATTGTTTGAAGTGTGCGTTCACCATGACCCTTTGCAAACGTCAATTAACTTGGAATATTGGCTGTTGAAGCCTAAGGATGCTGTGGCAGACACACCTATGACGATCCTAAGACTCTGCCCTTTTGGTACAATAGAGCATGCGTATCCCTCCCTTGAGTTCCCACAATCCAGTTTAGAACTCAAAGGTCATCCTATCATGTCTTTTATTCATCAGTATGACGTTCGATTGCTATGTGAAAAGTTAAAACAGTGCAAAGTATATGACACTTTTCATATAAGATGGTTAAAGCAGCACCCAAGGGACGGAAATGAGGAGGATTTTATATGGCTGTCGTTCACTGTCATTCATACACCCAGTCACTTTCGAAGATTTTCGTGCAGTACCATGCATGACCCCCAGACAAGGCCCATTTGTATTATACGACCTGTGACAAATGACGAAACAAGTAGTACTGCTACATCCATTTTGACGGCAATGTGGACTTTTACAAAAGATAGCATCATGCAACATACCGTATTTGGAATGGAGTGGTTTGGCACGATAATAGACGAGTTGAATAAAGCAATAGAACAAGGAAAAGTGTACATGATAGAATATTTTGCTCATATTGCAACACATGCTTTGAAGTTGCTATGCGACATTATAGAAGCAAACAATAGTACCGATCCATCCAAAAGGAAGCCTTTACTTATTACTTCTGTTAAAGTAGCCATAGACAATTATGTTTGGTCTGTGCCATTATTAGACAACATCATTAAGAGATCAAGCTCACAGGATAACTTGGTCTCCAATATATCCAACAGAAAGTTATGATATTGCTTTTTTTTATTGTAATTTTTTTTTATACAACTATGTAAATAGAAAACCTTAATTTAATAAAACTTTAATTTGAAAATGCACCATACATAGGTTTGACTACTGAAATGTGTGTAACTTGATATTTTCGTAAAAGGGTGAATTGAGAATACCGCTTACGCTATTGTTGTAATTTTCTAATTCTATAGAAGAACAATTTCTATAACAACTGCCTGGTGATTGGTTGCGAAGTTTATCAAGTAACACATTGGATTTTCGCATGCAATCTAATCTTGTATACCGTGATATAACATTGATCTGCTCTAAAATCAGAGCAGGTTGTATAACAAGGAAGATTATTATATTTCCTTAATGTTTATTTCACCGAGCTCTGAACTGATTCGATGCATGTAATTAAAATGATGCCAAATGTCTTGCTTCCCTGAAGAAACTAACCTATAGTCCTTTCCGTAATGTTTTTGACCACAGTGCGTTGAAACTCAATGATAATTGTGGGTTCAGTACCAGCTAATTTAGGAGTAAAGCCAATATCCCTGCGTGTTCTACTCTATGTTGTAGTTGGTCAAAAAGCGCGTGAAAAGAAATATAGCACACACAATAGGACGGGTCATGACAAAAAAAAAAAAAAAAACTGCCCAAGAGATATGCCCTCGAGAAAAACACATAGTGTGTTTTCAAGAAACAGCATGTATTTAGCAAAATTATGTCACAGTTTCTTTTTCCATATGGCTATAAATAATAACCAAATATAAGGGCTATTGTTTCTCAATTCTACATGCACAGAGAAAAACGCTAACTGTAAATGCCAAACAAATACTTGTCACTGTGCTTAGTCCTTCTATGAAAAGTATCATTCCTCCTTTTAACAAATCGAAATGAGCCATATATTAACAATCATGGAAATGAAAGCTTCATTTTGGTTGTCACCTCTTTTAATCTGGTGTCTCATTCTCAACCAAATGACGGGCGTTTCCTGAGTTACCCTATTACTTAAATCGTGAAATTTTAAAAGGTAATAGTTAATAAGACTTGATTAGGACGGCGACAGGATCTCTTATTAGCAACCAGTATCTTCTGTATTTGCGGCACCCCTTATTTACACGTATGTCATTTGTTATTGATAATCTTTGTAGTCACAAACTATAGCGGAGAAACTTGACCAACCAAAAAGAATAATGAAAATGACCCTAGGAATCTGATAAAAAAAATAGCTAGTTAAAGTTTAAATAACTAGTGTCATTGCAATAAAAGGATGAGTGTAAAGTGACAAAAGAGTAAAAATATAAAAAAGATCTGATAAGTATGGTTTACACTTTATTATATTTTTTATATCAGATGGTAAAAATCTGATAAAATTTTATAATTTAACTCCACCTTTTTTTTTTTTTTGTTTTTTTCCTTTTTTTTTTTTCTCTTTAAAATCAGATAACAACCCTTACCATATAACAACAAATGCCTGTTTGTATACCCAGTTTATTAGAAGGCAAATTATTGACAGGTGTTTTACCACCTGAAAAACAGCCTCCAATACAATATTTTTTACCTCAATACAGCCAACCAATGATTGTTGATATTGAAGCCTGTATAGACAACCCTACTTTGGCCCCACTAGGTCAACATGTAAAAACAAAAAAGTCATCAGCCAAAAAGAAATCACATGCAAGATCTGGTCAAGTGCATATAGATACAAGACGCAACAGAGTAGTGGATGCTTCTGGTATATTAACTCTAAGAAGAAAAAACCTCTCTACTTTACAATTAGCAACTGAATTAGACTCATTATGTTCAAAACATGCTCAAGTAACTGACCTCACTCCTTATTTAAAACATCCTACTTGCAGCTTATACACCGATCTCACAGAATTAGACATCTCAAGAAACGCTTTGACACAATTGCCTTCACAAATATCTCAATTAACTCAATTAACAGTTCTTAATGCTTCTTCAAATCAACTTACTGAAATACCAACCGAAATATTTGCCTTAAAATCACTTCAGGTACTTACATTATCACAAAATCAAATTCAAGTCATACCCCAGCATATGCCATCTCAATTACCTAACCTTGTCACTTTCCGTATTGCTGCTAATGCTGTCCATACACTACCAAATCAATTGAATCAATGGACTCGTATGCGCCACTTTCAATTAGGCTCTGTATTTGGAGGTAATCGTCTCACTGAATTACCCGAGAGTATCACAGAGATGCCTGTGCTCGAAGAATTGGACGTCTCATACAACCAACTCCGATCAATACCACATGACTTTGATATTCAATCTTTACAGATCCTCAATCTATCGCACAACCAATTAGATTTTTTGCCTACTTCCATCACACGCTGCTCAAAACTTAAATCACTCAATTTATCTAAAAACCATCTTACTTCTTTACCTGCAGATCTTGTCAATTTAAGAAGGCTTGAACTGCTGGATCTTAGTGAAAACTTGTTATGTATTATGCCTGCTGAAGTACTTGAAAGAATGGAATCGGCCACACTACTCATTACAGGCAACCCTCTCACGAGACCAGGTCATTGTGATTTGCAACAATCAAGTCAGGATGCTTATGGTAGAATATTGAGACAGATGATGCAAAGAGGTGTCGCTCGTTCATCACCTGTCGCTTCTCCTTCCCCTACTCATGCTACTCTGCTAACTCCACGTGATCCTCTGTGTGGGCCAAACGGTGCTGGCTGTATACCAATTGCTTCGTCATCAACACATAATCCGTACTTTCCTCCGACACACACACTGTCACCTTCTAGCTCTTCTTCTTCAGTCTCCTCATCTACTTCCTCTCTTTCTACAAATGAAACAGTTCATACGCGACCTCACCCTTTCACTACAACAGATATAGACGCTTCTATTGATCAAGAACTCTCTTTTCATGCTCAACAATTAAACATTGATGGTTCTCGACCTGCTATACAAAGCAATGACTTGATCGGCACATCTCGCTCCAAAATAGTTCATGACTCCACTGCCTATTCACAATATGTACTTGTTGACTTTCCTCGTAAATCACCTCTACCTACAGAAACCAAGCTGTTTCATTCATTAAGAGAAATTGCTACACGTACCATTCTAAAGCTCAAAATGGAAGTGCCTTTTGAATTACTTCCTTATCATTTAGCCCAAGATATTGACGGCGCGACATGTCGTTCTTGCTCCTTTTGTCAAGGTCCTTTTGTGAATGAATGGGTGACATCTGTTCAAGTCAGAAGTTTTGCGGGACATCCAGCCGTCGTTCGAAGAGTTCGCTATTGTTCTACTCGATGCTTTTCTCGTTGTTTACCAAAAGATCATTCGAAATCTGTAGTTTGCGTGCATCAAAATAATTAGTCCATGATACCCCCCCCCCTTTTTTTTTTTTTTTTTACAATAAAACACACAATACCTCATTAAACTTTTTTTCGCATGAAAGGTAACGCAAAAAATAAAAGAGGCCCAGACATAAAGGTGTTACCTTTCTCTTTCTTTTCTTCTTGTTCTTTTTCTCTCCTCATCTGAGTCATTGACATTGCTTCATCTTTAAAGTAAGAAAAGGTTGGTTTGTATTATTTTTTTTTTTTTTATTTGTAACCAATATTATAGAGAATTCATGCTACCTGAAGATATCATTCAAATCATTTTCTCCTTTTCAAGCCCGCGTGTGATGCTTGCAGTTGGAAGAGAACCTAATGCTACATCGATGTTACTGGCAGGAGGACCAAGTAAAGTCCTTGAATCTGTTTTAAACATGGACGGTGATCTCAAATCAATCATGTACCTGAAACACAACGTCCCTGTAAACACAGCCATTGTGAAAGCTGTCCAGACGCACAAAAAAGACATGGTGAAACGAGTGTGTATTTTGTGGGAAACTTGGTGCTCTGACCATGGCTTCGCAGCTGCGTGCCACGAGCAATTTACATGGGCCATTCAACACATTCAGCCTTCACATCCTATTTCCATTGCTCAATACAACAGAATCTATTTTGAACTGCGTCAATTCGAGAAGATAGACCTCTCGATTGATCAGCCCTTTGCTGAATTTGCGCAAATCCCACAATTGATGATAGCAGAACGTATCAATGAGTACAAACCTTATAAAGATACACTTTCGCCACATGAATTATTATTGTATCACTTACTCAATAACGCAGAATCAAAAGCCATCGAGTTTTTGCAAGAACATGAATATGATGATGATATTGACCTCAACGACGCATTGTATTCAGCTATTAAATACGGCAAACGGTATCAAATATCTCGGAGTATATTTAACAAATTTGGGCGACAGTATGGTGTTACTTGGCAAGATATACTAGTGACACTTGTAGAAGCTAGAGATATAGATGCTATGGCTTATTTCAAGATACCTCATTTAGATCTACATCGAGCTGTATTGGCAGAGGATGTGGAAAGTATTAACGATTATTTGAGTCATCATCGTAAGGCAACATTGGATGTGTTATCTATGTACGACGGAGGCTACCTTTATTATCAAGAAGCACTTTCTAACCCTTGTCTAAGGCTGGATCAAGACGGGTATTGGCAAGGCGCACCCAATGCAATAAAGCAGTTTATGTTTGGACACCGTGTGTACAGCAATGAATGGAGCACACGGAACATGATGGTCAAGGTGCGTACATTGAATGATTTCTCAAGAGGTGGGCCCCGTTCCATTTTACAATTATTGGATAAATACGGACATCAATTACTGGACAAGGTGGAAAAGCCATTTTATATCATGGTTAAGCTTATAGATAAAGAGGCGATGCGAAAACTAATGGAGGTGCTATTAGTAGATCATGAGTTTGAGATAAAAGAAGCCTATGCTGTGAAACCTGCGAAACCAAGCCTCTTTTTGTATCATGGAACAATATATCACACGCTCAATGACCTTTATTATGAGCCCAATTATTTGAAATCAAACCTGGTGTTTGAGGATGCTATGTTTATGAATGACGTGCTTCTGGCGTTAAAGAGTTTTGCGGATAGAATGCCCAATTTTAAATACAAAAACCTACGTTTGACACTTGAATGTTAAAAATTAAATATTATATATAGAGCTGAGCTCATACCTATACTATTATATCGTACTGCTATCAGGCTCCAAAGAATATCTATATGGTGCATTATTACAGTAACAGTACATATCTAATTAAATGTGATACTTTGTTCCCAAGAAAAACTGTACCTGTTAATCGCGAGGAGTAGTTAAATATAATTGGCTAGCTTAATTTCGAGCTATTGACCCTCATTGTCTCAACGTATCTTATGAATTAGGGGGTTTCGTCTCGACTTCGTTCAAACAATTGAACAATTAAATCATAAACATGTTAAATAAGGAATTCAAAGATGTTGTAAAGGCCATTTAGCTGTCTTTCCAGACCTCTAACAGCTCATTATCTTGAAATCACAAAGAAATTCTATGATTTCTGTATTTTCACATTCTCGTGCATAATTATATCTTTAAGCGTAAGATTTTGAAGGAAAAACTTAATGATTGCTTTAACTCTTTGTATATACATCTGTTGCGCTGTGTTATTACTTTGCTCTAAAAGAAGTTAGACAATAACACTTTGAAGTAAATGGTATTTGGGGAATACAAGCTGTAACTCATACGCGTTTTCTCTTTTTTTTTGCCTAAATAACTTTTATAAAAGCAGTAACTGTTAAACATTTAACTTCTTTTGTTTAAACGCCCCACTATGAGCCTTTATGAGGATGTTTTTTGACAAAGAAGTGAAAAATAACGCGAACCAATCAAAAAGTTAATTTCTACAAGGAAGGGTTGTGTTCCGTATTGAACAACCGAGGTGAAAAAAGAAGAAGTGCTAATTTTAGCGAAAATTAATTACCTGTGAAATGTTACAAGAGATCTATTTTTACACAAAAAAAAAAAAAAACTTTTACATTTTTTTTTTTTTCTTTTTTACTAATTCACTTTTTATACATACAACACGTTCTTTTTTGACAAAATGAAGATCCTTCAAATTTCATGCTTGATTTTGTGCTCTCTTATATACACTGCGCTTGCATTACCTAAATGTCAAGGTAATATTTTTTAATTTTGAGGGAAACATGTAACTCAGTAAATTGTATATAATCAATCAGATATAGAAATTGTTTACCCCAAAGAAAACGTAGTTATTGAAAAGTCAAAAGATCCATCAACTTATTTAGTGATAGGTTAAAAAAAAAAAAAAAAATACAGGGAAGAAAGGACTAAAATGATGATTTTACAAATAGGCAATACTAGTAACAATTCCAAACTTTTAAAAGTATCACTATTACATGTAAACTCAAATACAGGAGACAATGTATCTAAAGAAGTTTGGACTGGAAACGATCAATTATTAAAAGTGTCAGCTATTCAACAGGAATTGGATGATTTGGATTTCGATTTACCTAACAAGTTTTGGTTTAGGTAAAACACAAAGTTTAAAAGATACTATGCGTGTTGATTTATTTCTTTAAAGTACAATTATAGAGCAAAATGGAGCACAATGTCAGTATGAATCCGAAAAGTTTGAAATTACTGCTTAACCTATCATAAAATAAAAAAAGACCTTTGTTACATACTACTTTATATGTATGCCATTTTCAAAACGAACAAAGAGCAAACTGACTACATCCTGCCTATGAATCATTGTACTTGAATTTACATATATAGTAATATTTATTAGGAATTGTCTCTATGCCAAAATTTGAACGAGGCTTTCTTTGATATAAGTAGACGTGCTTTCTGTGCCTTCTAAAGGTAAATCGAAAAACAGTTTTCTAGCCAATTCAACATGCTGTTCATAACTATCTCCCTTTTGGAATAAATCCCCGCCTCGTTGGATACAGGTCTTGTTCAAGCCTACCCATTTGTTCCAAAACGCTTCAACAGAACGGTTTAAAATCAATGGTAAATCTAACCAACCCATGTTGGTGTATTGCCCGTTGTAGAGAATAGACAATGTTTCTACAGCTACTTGACGTTCAGCAGGATCAGCAAACCAGCCCAAGAAAGATTCAACAGCCAATGCGAAATTGAACTCTTCAGGTGTCTTTTCAAGCACGATCGGATCACGAGGCAAGGTGTGGTTTTTGATTATAAGACCTTTGGATTTATCAAGTGTGCTCCATACTTGAGGGAAAAAGTTGGATGATGGGACTCTGTTAAGAGCCCCGTCGTTTTTACGACGACGAAGCCATCGACCATTGGAGTTAGGGAAGAAATGGTAGAGGTTGTCTTGCGTAATAATATCATTAGCGTCTTCCAATTTACCTTCAAGCTTAAAGGTCTTCTCAATAAGCTCTGTTGGACCCTCTTTAGACAGTTGATGAGCTTCCTCGATATTGTGAGCATCACCTATATAATAGCGTATAAATGATACATGATTTTCTAGTTTTCTCATATCTTTTTTTTTTTTTTTTTACCTTTTTCACCAATAAATACATACGAGTCACGGTATTGAACATCCTTAATCTTCTCACTGCCTAATTGCTCTAAAGCAGTGATGGCATCTTCTGTCAAGTTTTCAATAAATTCGTCCTTGGATGCAATGATGACCACCATACCAGAAGCTATCCATTTCAAGAACTTTGCAAATTCTTGACTTTCTTCTTTAGAAATATGTGTATCAAACGAGGCACGCTCCAAGATGATGTTTTCATTTCTGTCAATGACCCATACATGAATACCACGAGAACTTGCTTCCATCACAGTGCCATTAATTTCAACCTTGGCAAAATTTCCTGCAAAGTAACCAGCCGATTGTGCTTTGATCGAAAGCGTGTTGGATAAAAGAGGAATATAGCTGTTTTCCTTTTCAGGCACACGCTCTGGGAACAAACTGGCGCTGCTCGTTGATAGCATGAGTAGTCCTCCCGGACGATCTCTAACCACCATATTGTTTGTATGAGAAAGATGAGGACCGGACAAGACGGTGAATAGCAACGATTTGAGTTCAAAGGGTGAGAGTTGCATCAGATGCTCGACGGATTCCTCTGCATCGCTCTTATTGATTCGACTGATTTCCTCTCGTAAAGCAATAATAATGTAGTGTGTACGTAAACGAAGAATACCTTCAAACATCTCGGGCTGTGTGCGGATCAAGTTGCCTAAATAGATAATGATTTCTTGAACTACAGGTCCTTCACGGACATCATCCGTACTATAATAAAGGATTAGATGATGCATGACCAACAAAGTAATAGTGATTTATATTACCAATGCTCACTGATCATTTTGTTTAATGTATCGGGTGCTACAGGCATAGAAATCAAGTATTCTTGAGGACCTGAGCCGATACTAACTTGCTTCTGACGGATCACGAGATCAGTGATATTGATAGTCAATGATGGTACATTCTTGTGCAACAAACCAGCTGCCTGTCTTGCAATAGACCAATATTGAGATCGCATTGATTTTAAATAGACCTCTTCAAGAAGTTCGACAATAGTTGTTTGTAATGCTTCAATATAATAACTTGTAGGTCTGCAAGAAACTAAATATTGCAATAAATCTATACAAAGCAAAAGTTATTAGCACGTTCATTATGTTGAGGAGTGTAGGATCTTACCAATTTGGTCATACAAATTAACGGAAGCAATCAAACTCTCAACGGCTTGGTCGAATTGAGACGAGTCGCCGAGAGTTAACGAGAGCATTTCGTTAGGTGAACCAGTCTGTTCATCATGACCCTTTGGAACAACACCTGTTTTATTAGTTGCTGGTAGGAAATCGGTAGGAGATTGGACAACTTTGGGTTGTTCATGCGTCTTGAGCTTAAACTCTGGCTCCGAGTTTGCTTTCAACTGACTCAGTGCATTGGCCAATTCATCAAAGTAGTTTTCATCGTGTAGTTTATCAAGTGGGGAAGCCAACGATTTACCATAAAATGTCGTGTTTCTGCGCTTGGGTGTTCTTCCACCACTCATCGCTCCTCCTGGTGTGCGGTGTCCAGGCGTGCTTGCCATCGTCTTGTGTTCATTATAGCCCAGCTTTTTCTTGTACATGGAATTCCTAGAAGCATTCGCTACTCGCAAGATACGTTTCCAATTAACCTCAGGCTTATTAATTAAGAAATCCAAGGATTGAATGTTGCTCGTGTTGATTGTCTCGGCTAGACGACAGAGTCTGACACGCACATTTCCCTGACAGGTAGTTCCTGTACGCAAGTTGGTGAAGAAATTCAACAAGTTCTTTTTGGATGCATCCGAATGAGTAAACGATGATTTACTGTTGTTCTTTTGAGTGCCCAACAGAGCATGAGAAAGTAAGACGACAACCGTTGGGCGACCTGGGTAGTACCAGTTTGCTTTGATAAAGCTCAGTTCACTCTCAAATTCGGAGATGAGATAATCAGGGTCGGCATTGATATAAAATTCGTTATTGTCCATAAAATGAGGGGTGAATGCGTATGTTTGTCCTTGAATACGGTATAAACGAGAAGTACCTAGACTACCAATGGGTCTATATAAAAAAAAATTGTTAGCCCCTATTGATTATGTAATTATCTCTTTTTTAATCACCTTCTAGGTCTGCCTGTCATACCCATTTTACTGTTGTAACCTAAACCACTATAGACATCTACAAGTGCTTGAGGTGGTAATACTGTTGTGCTTGATGGAATTTGGTCTAAATTTTGTGTTTCTAAACCGTAGGCCGATAAAGCGCTTTGGAGTTGACTATCTTCAGATAAAAGAACAATTTGGATCAGGGTATCTTTGACCATTTTCGTGCTATTGAAGCGGCGACCAAGAGGATCTACTTCGGAGGGACTAAGAAGACCCTCTGAGATTAGATTGCCCAAGAAAAACAACGATAATGCCCAAACCAACGGCACGTTGTCGTTGGGCAATCGCTCTTGTGAGTGGGGGTTCTCTTTCTCTGCATCAATTGATTCGGTGGGTACATAGTAAAGCTCAGGCAATAATGGTACATTCACACTATCTTCTTCCTCATCCATATCGCTACTATCATGGTCAATAGGATTGATGGTGAGTGAATCAGAACGCTGACGGGGTAAAGATGAAATTGAGCTGCTAGTAGATAGCGAGTGTTGCAATTTTTGAGGTAAACTATTGGAGTGTATGATAAGTGGTTGTAGTTTTTGCGAGTATTCCTCAGCCTGTTCTAAATTGCCCGTGAATAGACCTTCCAACACCAAATAGGTAAAGAACAAGGGCCACTCTGATTCGATATCTTCAAATACCTTTAACTCGTGTGCATTATAATATAAACGAGAAGTATCCTCCACGACTGTTTGATGGCCGTCTCTCAAAAATCGTTTCATACCGTATTTTCCCTCCAACTTTTTTATAGCATCGTCCCTTGTACGGCGAATCAACTCAGGGTCATCTACTGCAAAAGCAGGAAAACCAATGATTGATAGTACTGATCCGTCGATTTCCTTTGAATTTGATTCACGTGGTAGAAAGCTATGTAATGTGGTTGAATTACGAGTCAATTCATCTGGTAAAACATGGATAACCTTAAAAAAAAAATTTTTTTTTTTTTTAGATTGCTGCGTGTAACATAAAATATATAGCTTTTACCGAAGATGGGCCTCCGCGAGCACCAAATAGATTGACACCATTGATAGCGCGTAAAGCAGCCACAGCCATACCAATAGATGAAGAATTCAATTCTGGTTGACCGTGATTAATCTTATTACCTCTTTCCCAAATACCGTAATCAGGAGTTCTATAGGCACCTGATTTCAGGGATCAGCAAGTGGGATCACGCTCTTATGTAATATATATATATATATATGTATGTATGTATAGCTTACGTTCAATGTAAAAAACAAGATTTTGCACAAAATCCACTTCATCTTGTGTATAAATAATGTTTAACCCACTTGATGTCATATCTGCTAAAGCCAATAAAAAGAAACTAGTAGCATCAATCTAATGACTAATATGTTAAAACGACTGATACGTGTCGAGCAATTATAGATTCACCTGCAAATGACCCCATTCAAAATCCCCTACTACTGTTGCGCCTGTCTGTGTGTTATATTTTGCATGAAGTGAGTGTTCCAGTGCTTGTGTCTGTTTAAAGTTCTCCACTTTGTCCGACTGGCGCATCATTGAAAACAATAAACCCCGCATAAGTTTGATAACGGAATATTGGAGTTCAACTTTCAAAAAAAAAAAAAAAAAAATTCAGTACGAAACATAACTAAGGGGGAGAAGAACTTTAATTTTACATGCTCTTCCTGTATTGTCATCTAATCTTTTATAGGCTAAGGCTAGGCCATAGACTGCATAAATAGAATAAACATTATCTCTAACCCAGGCATCGGTATAGTCACCGTGACTCTACAAAAAAGATTTAGTATTACAGGCTGGCAGATACAAGTCGCTTTTCTTACAGTGATGGCAGTTGAGGCAGGCATTAAACCACTAGAGGCATTTTGTTTAGCAATAATAGTCTTATTTATAACTCTATAGTAATAATCTAGTCTATCTAAAGTATGTTGTCTTTTTGATATTGTCATGGTATATATATATATAGATATATAAAAAGAGGTAAAAAAGGGAAAAGGAATGGATCGTTCGTTGTGTATAAATATACTTTTTTTTTTTTTTTTTTCGGAGATTGCTGAAGTACAACAAAACCTTTGTAAGAATGCATATTTTTCAACCAAGACTAAAAAGTTTAATAAAAAGATTCATGTTTGCTAAAAGTCTTTTTTATTTATTTTAGAAGAGATCACTTCTTATTTCTTTTTTTTTTTTTGTGGTTATACAATTTTTAGGTTTGATGGGCACTGATTTGACATCAGAGTTAGTAAAAAACAATGTTATATCAAGACAGGATTTTGGTTAATTCTTCTTGACTTATATTGACAGGTGAAGCACATCTTGTATAGATACTTGATAGAACTTCTTGGAGCATAGTGGCTGCCCATCTATACAAAAAGAATGAGAAAGCGCGTACCTTAAAAACATTGCTCTTACTTTTCATCTCCTGCATAAGGCCAAATAATACGCTTTACATACTCAATATCCACTTGGACTTGTTGGTAGTGTAAGGTATCCATTTGCATTTCTCTTGCCACTTCCAAGAAGGATTTTAAGATAATCAATACCAATCCCGTACATACTCCAATTGGCGTAGGATCTACCTTGCGATATATATCGACGCGTTCAGCAAATAATTTATCTATATTGTTCATCATGTTCAAAGTCATATCATTTACTCCAAATTGCTGCTTAGTCGTTGAGTCTGAAACGGATGAAACTGTCGCTAAACTGTGTGTCGAGGGCATCACATGGCGAGAGGAATAAGGCTCACCTCCGTAATCGTATTCAGATGTAGAGCTGTTCTCCACTGAGCTTCGAGACTGTGTCGAGGGGTAAAGCACTTCCATCAAGTTTTCAGTGTATTTTAATCTATCATAAACATTATGCCAAATGGTAGATACCTGTTGAACTGTGGGTGAACTAATTGGCGTAAATAAGTAGGCCTCCTGTATTCTACTGGATAAATAATATCCCTCTTGTACCATCTGCTGATTTACGAGTGCCTGCCCAGTCTTCAAATAGATATCAATTATCTCATTCATATCAGGTATAACATGAGGGTCAACATTCATCTCGGTGTCATATGAATAGCCTGGATTATCTTTTGTTTTTTGCTTGTAAAACTCTGAAGAAAAAGTGGAGTAAAGATAAAAAATGCCATTATCGGCTAAATCGTAACATAAACGAGACCCCACCAATATGAGCATCCTTGTAGAAGTTTTATTTAACTCTGATGTCTTGTGGATATCCTAGAAAGAAAGAGGGTAAATAAAAACGTAGAGCTATGATGTTGGGATTTATACTTTGAACTTGTTTGCGAGTTTCTGCCACACAGACTTTATACCAGTTTGAATTCGTGTTAGTGTCTCAGTATTGTTAATATCTAAGCAACCTTTAAGAGGAAGTAAACACGCGCGAACGAGATGGTCAATAATCCATGCTTGGGTATCTTGAATGAAGCCTCCAATTTTATTATTGTCGAATTCTTTTGACTCTTTGCTTTCTCCCAATGAAGTAATGAATGAACTTAAACGCTCTATAATGGAAAATATTTAATCCCTGACAAAATGCCCTTTTTCTTTTTTTTTTACCTCGAAGACCAATAAGTGCAGAGTCTAGTAGGCCAGTGATAAGAGCATTTTCCCAATTCGATGCAAATGTTTTTGTACGTTGGTTTATATCAGTGACGGATGCTAAAGATGTGGTGTTTTCTTTTAATGCTGATTTTAGTTCATTCAAGCACTCCGCTTGTTTTAGGGGATTTGCAAGAGATATATTGATCTATATCAAAAAGGCATGAATTGGCTTATTGCTGATCTTTAAGCTATAATTGGCCTTACTGGTAACTCTACAAAACCGTATGCTAATTCGAAAATTCTTTTGAGATATGGATTCACAGCTTTAAGTAAATCCATTTTAGCCACCTCCTTTTCCTGACATTCATAATATTAATATCCTACACACTTAATCCATACATGAAGCTACCTTGGTATCTAAATTTGTCACAATAGTGGTATCGTTTTCATTCTCATCTTTTGACTCGACCAAAAATAGAGTTTCGAAATGATGTACGATGTTTTCTAAAGGTGCTATATAATCCTTAACAAGTTCCTTTACATCTGATGGTTCGGAATCTCCTGTTTGCTTTTTCTTCAATGTCGTTAATTGACTAACATAGTCTATTAGCCTCCACCTTTTTATAGTTTTTTTTTTTTTTTTTTATCAATTAAACCTACATTTCAATGTATTGTTTCCACAATTGATGCGTATCCTCTCCCAGCAACAGCAGTAGCTTTGTTTCCTCGGCTATCTTTTGAGAGGTTGCATTTGAGCTTGTCATATTAGACACAATTTCTGCTTTTATTTTCTCCATAATGCTGTGACAGTCTCTTTCGATACCTTTAAATGCTGCCATATGCTTATAATGATTCAATAAACGACTTGCTTTCGAATAGTATTTGACTGCTTGACTGTATTTCGATCTATTAAGGCAGAGTTGAAGCCTATTAGGTAATTCGAATATAAATTGTAACTGCTTCAACGAATTATGCACGTTAGAAAGTTGTTGAATCTTTTGACGATTAGGACCAAGTTCTTGATTTATAAATTTCGACTTGTTGGAGATGTTTGCAATATTCTCGTTCAACCGACTCATTTCTGACTCCATGCTTTCAACATTTGACTTCATCTATAAGAGGTACAATTAAGATAATGAAAAAGATGTCATCAGTTTTGTCTATTACTTTTCGAATAGTGTCTGTTGCACTAATGAATTTGTTGTAATTTTCATAGACAAGCGTTTTCATATCGCCATTTATTTCTCTAATTTCTACATTTAAAAACAGTTTATCAGCTTGACTGGATGGTCGAGTTAAGTCATTATATTACCTCCAACAAGTTGGTTATCTTTCTGAACTAAACCTTGTAATGTCTTTTCTTTAAGAAGTGAAGCAAAGTATTTACTAGAATTGAACGTTTTATTGTCTACAATGAGTGAGTATACAGCATTCTATTGCCAATTTCGAACTGTATACCCAAGTCAAAAGGTCTCGCATTGTCTTCCTCGCTTTGAACTGAAGAAGCTATCGTACTGTTATTAGTTTTATCTTTTAGGCCGTAATATTGTTTTAAAAGGGCATTTCTGGCGCGAGGTTTTGGTGGTTGCCTTGTTGGAACAGAGACACTTTCCATTTTAAAAATCTTGTTGAATAAAAAATGAAAACTCAAAGCTTAAATGAACTCGATTAAATCTCTTGATATGTAACTCCGTTAATGCAAGCTTTAAATGCGTAAAATCAAGGACGTAGTACTATATCTACAGATATCTTGAAGTACAACATGCTGTGTATGGCCTAATTTTTATACAAATTAGTTTCCATTCCAATATTCGATTGGAAACTGTGGATAAAGCTTTGATAGTTAGCAAAGGCTAGGATTGGAGGACAGTACGCACCTTGAAACTTAGTCATACAGGCTCTTAGATAGTCATATAATGCTCTAAATAACACAATTAAAATAGTATACATTGTAGAAATTTCTAATATGACATTTTTTCATATTATTAATTGATCGCATCAGATTAAACACCATATCTATGCCCGACATACATATTTACCTGATGAGTTGCCAATGAACGCACCTTAGGGGCACTTCACACTTGTCGTCATGTGACCTTCCATTTCTCCCCCCCAGAAATCACGTGACTGAGAAGTGCATGTATGAGTTTTATGTGAATTTAGACAGGCCTGTAATTCTTTATTATAGCTACACTTATAGAAATGCAACCATTGAGGAGCTTGTTCAATGTACATTGTGTGCCCAAAGGATCTTTTTTCATACGTAGACCAGCCCGTCATTTCTCCAACACTCGAGTCTGGTTCAATATTGACAATGACAAAAAAGCTCAAGATTTTCGTAAGCATCGTCTACATGGCCAACCATTGACTTTTGACTAATGTACATTCGGAATAGCTTGGCTATTGAGTAAAGACGAGCCTCGAATTAAAGACTACCCTTATGAACAAGCATCTAAGGACTGGAGTTTTATCAACATGTTACCTAGATCGATACAACATGCTCTTTGTAACTGGTTAGGCTCTCGTATTCTTCAACTCAACACAGGTTTTGACAACTTTCCAGATCAGTTTCTCGTGGGAGGTATGTTGTTACAATACGTGTAAAGAATGAATATTTATCGGATAATACAGCTAGTTTAGCGACACGTCAAGCGATTGGATTATTGTCTGATCAGTTAAATAACACAAAAGACGAAACAAGGGAGGAAGAGCTGCACCATATATTCACTCCTGAGCTTTTGAATCGGTTTATAAAAGCAAAGCCCTCTGATGTAGATATAAATATCGGTGTCCCTCAAATATACGACGTGAATTTGGGCGATATTTGGGTTACATTAGGCAACCCTGCAGCATTTTCAGACGAGCGCAAATACGAGGTATTAAGGTGGATGACAGTTCAAATTGGATTCAACAAAGCTAAAGGAGATGAACTAGAAGAATCGTTCCAGGAATATAAACAACGTATTTCAAAAAGCATCGCGGAAGGCATTCATATCAGTGTTGATGTATTAATAGACGCGGACATTACATATAGAGTAAACAGAAAAGGTCAAGAAAACGACATTATTTTATATGATGAAGGTCGACGTACATTAAGAATGAAGTTTGTCACGCCCTATTTTACACCCGCTAGTAACATGGTATCAGGTAGAGACCCAGAAACAAGTGAGCCTATTAACGATTGGAATTGGCGCATTGGTGATATTGATCAATTAATTGAGAAAGAGTCAATTGATGCTATTATGGAGGAAGAATAAAGTACTTATTCTTAATAAAATAAATTGTAACATACAGGGTTATATTTTGGTGTTCTAATATGTTTATTCAAGTCATTTGACTTTCTTTATTATTTCAAGGTAAAAGTACATTTAAGATAGCATTAAATCACTTAGATACCGACACAGTAGGCCTTGCCATCATCGAGGTTATCGCAAGTCTTGTGGAGACCAGCGTTCCAGGAGTAAAGCTTAGCTTCGGTGATTCCGTTCTTGGAAGCGAAAGGACCACACCAAGAATCGCTGGAAGTAACAGTGGCGTACTTCTTACAGGTAGAGATAATGTGTCTAACAGCGTTAGAAGGGGCGTTCTTGGGAGTAGAGCTCCAGTTGTCTCCAGGCTTAGATTGAGAGGGCTTGGAAGGAGAGGTAGGCTTGGTGGTCTTCTTGGTGGTCTTCTTGGTAGACTTCTTGGTAGACTTCTTGGTAGACTTCTTGGTAGACTTCTTGGTGGTCTTCTTTGAGGACTTCTTGGTAGTCTTCTTGGTAGTCTTCTTCTTGGCAGCGGCGACCTTCTTCTTAGCGAGGGCTAACTTGGCACCGTTGAGGCCATCAGTCTTGTAGAACCAGTTTCTCTTACGGAGATTGGTGGAAACACAGTATTCTTTACCAGCAACGAAAGAGGAACAATCGCCAGCGTTGTTGTCACCAACAAAGTTCCATCTGTAGATGTCACGGACGGTAGTCTTGTGTTCAGAAGCAATGGAACGACAGTTATCACCTTCCTTGGCTAATTGAAGAAAAGTTAATATTTTTTCTGTCTTTTATTAAGCGTTAATGGTGTTTACCGATGATGGTCTTATCACAGTTATCAATGAGGGCTGAGGCAACAGAGGTGAAGGCAATAGCGGCAGCAGCAATGGTGAATTTCATTTTTATTGTTTAGTGAAGGGAATGGGTTTGTTGGTTAAAAGAAAGGCTTTTTGTTCTTGTGAAGGAAAGATGAATGAAGAAAGAAAAGAAAAGAGAAGACTGCCCTTTTTATAGTGTGAGTATTTTGCACTACCTTAAATTAATCTTTGTACACTGGAATAACCTAATGTTGCATTTTGTAGACCGCCTTTTAATTGTGGCACATTAATTAAATTACTTTAAACTGTTTTCTAATCTTCTTGTTTATCGGTCATCATTTAATAATAGCATGCTAGACAGCAATTCTAAAGCCTCCTGCCTTACATAACGCAACATAGTGTGTTTATAAAAATAGCTAATAGTAATTTCATGTATTAACAAGAACGAGACTCTTGTTTATAAATAAGGGCATTATTTTTTTTTTTAGCAAATAAATGGTTACTAATTCCCATAAATAGGAATGTAGATCGTGCATAGCGATTTGCATCTCTTGTAGCAAGTTTTATTTTAATCATGTAAATAGATAATATTAAGCTTACTATTAACAAATATATATATAAGCATTCAAAGTAGTAATTACACTCCTTTATTCTATTTAATTTAATATGTTTAAAGAGATTCAACTATTAGAAGCATCAGAAAAAGTGCCAATCGCTTTACAGGTTTCAGCAAGCTTGTACTTTCTATTTTATTTGTTGTCAAATTAAATCCAGGAGTAGAGTCAGGATCAGGGCAAAACGGATCAAATATTTATCATAAGACTGTTTTTGACATCAAGCATGTACAACTCGATATTTATTAAAATCATAATGCTCAATGTGTTGTACCATATTAATTGTTATTTATATGCGGCTTGTTCTCAGCCTTTTCACCTATCAGTCAAAAAGCACGTCCTATAACATATGCACTAAACTTTATGTCACTCTTCATATAAAAGAACTACCAAAAGCATGGATAGTCATTTTTCTCAAATAAGTTGTATTTTACTATATTTATATCCTAATTCTAAGCGTGTTCATTGTAAAACCGTGCAAAAAAAAAAAAAAAGGGTAAAAATAGGTGTTGGTTTTCTCAAATATGATGAGAATAACAACTAACGACTTAAAGCAGGGATGGATTGCTTGTACAACCGCTGATGTTGTGTATAATAAGAAAACTTTACTATCCTTTTTTATCTAAAGCTAGTAGTATTTGCATTAATGAAACAAGTACCGGTCCTTAACAAAGTAGCAATGCACTACACTTTGATGTTTAGACATCAAGTACCAACAAGCATATCGAAAAAGTACTCTTTCGTGCTGCTATAACGCTTCAATTCTGCGATGTATTAATAGTCATTGCCGTTATATGCAAACTTAACATGTGTTACATTTATAAATAGCTTCTAGACACTGGAACTTTCAAGATTGACAAACGTGCTCTTTTTGTGTCTTTGGTTGAATATCTAATAGTACTATTTTTAATAAAGTTTAATTTTGTTATTTGACGCATTTTAAAAAATAAAAAAAACGAACTAAACTAAATTACAACGATACTTGTTATTAAGAAGCTGCTCATAAACACCAATCAATTCACTAATGCGATGCAGATCTTTTTTATTAGTTCTAGGTGCACACTATATCGGACAAGATACAATATTTACAAAGTAAAGTATATAACTATATACATATATGTTCCGATGCTAGTAGTGAAAAAAAAAAAAAAAAAATAAAAAAAAAGCTGTCGTCAGCTATAATAATGTTGTGCCAAACATGGTAACTTTATTTCTTGTGCCGTATTATTTTTGTCGCGTGGGAGAGGAAGTCTAGCTCCAAGTGTAATCAACAACAAATGAGTAATAATAAGGTCTGCAAATAGTGTGTTCAATGCCTGTATACGAACTAAGCAATCGAACAGACTAAGAAATAACTAAGTATTTCTTCTGAGCCTACTTGAAAACATCAGGTAATAACTAAACCGTTTTATAGCAACAGGCTGGCCATTGCTGCATTGGGACTGACAATGTAATACAATCTTTTTGTTGCGTGAGCAGTGACAGCCTGGTTCATGCAGCCGTATAAAACTGTCAAATTCTGCTGCATATCTCAATGTACAATCCTTATTACACAATTGAATTCTTACTTTTCCTCTCAAAACACCATACCCAGAGAAATTCATAAGCTAATTGTACTACGGTCACATAGCGTTTTGTAAATTCAAAGTTATTTTTCTTTTTTTTTTTTTTTTTTTTTTTTTTTTCGTTCTTTTTCCCCAAAACCTGGCTTTCTTTTTTTACATACCTTTGGAAGTCATAGTTCCTAACCGGCATTTATTCACGAAATAACTAGTATTAAACGTTGCGATGCTCTCAGCCGTTACACTCATATCGTCCATTCTCTATTTTTATATGATTTATAGCGACAATGCTATAGGAAAGTATATTCTGAAACCTTTAACAACACTATTGATTATTGGTGTATCAGTTGAAGACGAGAAGACCAAGAACAATACTAAACTGACAGGCAATAAGAAAAAAAAAATTGGCCAATCTGTGAACCCTAACGTTTTATATTATATCAGGTCTTTTTCTTTCGCTTTTGGGTGATATATTTCTAATGTTCGAGGGCGAGGACATGTTTATATTGGGATTAGGCTCATTCTTATGCGCTCATATCTTTTACATTTCCTTGTTCTATAAATCAAGAGCTGAAAGCAATAACGTTGCTATCTTGATCTTTCTTTTAACAATTGGGGCTGTATACTATTCTGTCTTATATAAGGAGATCTATCTTCAAGGCGGGTATGTAATGCTAGTGGCCGTGCTGGCCTATATCTTGGTGATCACATTCATGGTGTACTATGCAATTTTAAATTATAACAATCAACTCTCAGTCGGTGTTATTTTGTTCTTTATCTCTGACGCAACAATTGCCCTGAATAAGTTTATTATCAAGTCGACGGGTAATACACACGAATATGTTATTATGTCAACTTATTACCTGGCACAATATTGTATTGCTAAATTTGCTACTACAAACTACACCCCCATTAATTAATTACGAATAAACATTATTTAAAGGCGCGTATGTGAGCTTCCGATATATGTTGTGAGTTGATGTAATTTAATACACTACTGTACACAGAATGGAAAACTGACGGATAAAAAGAAAAGTAATTTTTGCTTAGGTAATCACCGCAAGCAAATCAAAAAAATTAAAAATATATCGTCACCTGCAGGGTTTGAACCTGCGCACGCATAGCGTATGAGATTTCAAGTCTCACTCCTTAACCACTCGGACAAAGTGACTTTTTTTAAAATTTAAAATTTCATTATTATAGATATTATTTACAACATGCGTCCGACCCGGACTTGTTCGACTCGCGTTGCTGCTCCGTCTCGAAATGAAATTTAGGTACAAATCTTCAAGAAGATCAAAGTTTTAATGCTATTTTGAAGCGCAAGAATATGTCTATACAATCGTCGAGAAACTCTCTTCTAATATTTTTTCTCGGTCATATCATTTGAAATTCAGTTATTATTTTCTATATAAACTCTGTTGTTCTTTCATAAAGTTTTAAACAATAATTGACAAAGTAACAATAGATTTCTCTTGTTGTTATATCTTTTCGGAAGTTAACTAGTGAACTTTACCTTGTAAAAACCTATAAAATTGCCACAGTCTTCTGTCAGTATTTACATTCTCTTTGACCTGCATTTCAGCGAAGGTAAACACAAGATCTTTATATCACATTTCATTGACAAAAAATTTAAAACAATAAAATACCCTTTAGTTTTGAATTACGTAACACGTTGCGTGACATCTCGTTGTTTGCTTAAATGCACTAGGTTACTCTCGTATTTACTGCGTTTTCTGCTATTCCATACCAAGTGAAGAGTAGCACTATGCTTTAAATCTGTAGCAGTTTGGTAAACGAGAAGTCTTTTTTGAGCGATTTATATTGTTTTTTATATGGTGGGAGAAATGAATAGGTTGGTTGATGGAAGCGGCATATAGGTGCTGTGTTCTGGTTTAAGAGCATTGTCCACACAGATAAGGGTGGCGACAAAGTAACACTAAAGCTCGAGCACACTACCAAAAACGGTACAACTAGACATATGAAGCTTCTTGTGGCTATAGTATAACATAGGCGGCGATATACTTTCTCAGCAAAGCCCCCGAGGGAAGGCTTGAAATTTTTGTAAGATTAGAAAAATTCGATTTCAAACGCAAGATACAGTATTGTGTGTTCTTAAACTATAAATGCTTCTTTAATCTTGTTTACTCAAACTTAGGAGCTTACGGTTATTTTTGTCCCGGTTCCGCAATAGCCATAATAGTAGAGTTTTATCTATCTCTTTGTTTATGATAAAGGTGCATAAAAAAAATTTTTTTTTTTTTTGGTTGTTCTTATTTTGCATTCAATATAAAGAGAACAAAAACAAATAAATGATGAATGATGATGCGCATATTCAAGCATGACTTCGGAAGCAAAATAGTCATGACATATAGTATACCATAAGAAATAAAGAACCAATTAAATATTGAACACGGATTTAGAAAACCTGTCAAAATATTTATTTCTTGTCATTAAAACGAAGACTAATACTGTTTACGCAGTGTCTCTCATCAGTTGGTGTAGGGAATCTTTCTCCTTTGAATACATGTCCAAGATGTCCACCGCATTTTGCACAGCAGATTTCTATACGCTGCATACCTAAACTGTTGTCCTCATGTCTAACAATTGCACCTATTATTCAAAGTTATCACTACAGTGGCTGAAATACATCATTCTTGTATTACCCGGAATACTATCATAAACTTTAAAGAGATCTGTTAGAAAAGTTTCATAAAGAAGAATCATAATACTCACATGCAGGCCATCCACAACCACTGTCAAATTTTGTATCCGAAACATATAATGGTGCATCACAACCAGCACAATGATAAACGCCTATATAGATAAGGTCAGTCATATGCCTTTCTCTTCTTATCAACGGGCGTTATAGTGTTCCACCTTTTCCGTTAAACTTATTATATTCACCAGTTCCAGCCGCTTCCGTGCCTACGTAAGTGGTTAACCATAATGAGTGCTGCTACTTTTTTTTTTTTCCTGTCCAAACCTTTTTGACGAAGAACTCGGAATTGTGCTGGAGATAGGATGGCTCTCCATTCATCTTCAGTTTTGGTAGACATTGTACGTAAAGTGAAAGGCTTATAAATCTGTGAAATTCGTAATGAGTAAAAAGATCTATTAGTAATACTAATAATGGAACGTCTGAGCATACCAAACGAAAAAAAAAAAGGCAAAAAACTTTAGGTTACAAAAAAAAAAAAAAATGATGCAAAACACTTTTTTCTAATCGACCGATTTGGTAACACGTGATTTGCGATCAAAAAAAAAAAAAAGCTAATGGTAAAACGTTAAATGGCGAATTTTTATTTATTTATTTACAAAAGTGGTGAGAATACAATATATATAATATACAGAAATACGTTTCATACTAAAACTTAAAGTGTTGTGACGTTTCTCAATGAGCTTGGGCGTCCCCAAAGAAACTCATCGTTACGTTTAGGTAAATAAGAGCGCCTCGGTTTTAGTGACCCAGTAATCTTCAAAGTGCGCATCATATTTAATTCCGCAGTTAGGATCCTCAAATTATCACTGTTTGTACGTGCGCTTCTTCTGTAAGAATGAGATTCTATCCATAATGGCTTTTTGGGTTGCTCAGCCGCTGGTGGTTCTGATTTTCCAAAGCCTTTGTTCATCGTCTTGGGTCGGAGAGGGCCAATACCATTTGACATAACTTGGTTTTTTGAACTACTATTTTGCAATAGCATGGATAGATCAATAATACGTTGGGGGAGTATACATGACTCAGTGTTTGGCAACAGTACTTGAGTTGTTGTGTAAGCTGGTGTTACGGTGGACATAGTAACGTGAATTGGAGATGAGTTAGAGCTACTAGATGATGAAAGGGTATATGAACATTGATTTAATAGTGAAGATAATAGCTGTAAGGAGGAGGTATGAATATCTTTGTATGTAATGAGAGAGCCCATAATATGAAATTATTGATGCTATAAAGCGAAAAAGAAAAGAAAAAAGAAGGTACAGGCGTGTATTTATATAATGTCAAGAATCATCAGGCACAACAACAAACGACAGAAAATTTTTTTCAAGCTATTACTTTTTTTGTAATGAGTCCGCTGCTTTCTATTGGGCCTTCGTAGCTGTTGATTTCTGCCTCATGTGGTCATTTGTTATTATATCCAAGCATTAAATATATAAACAAAAACCTTTTGCTAGATAGATGATTGGTTCATTTGGTTATAAGGTGTATTCAGAGATTTCCATTCGACGAAGAAAGATTTACGGTTTGTTTCCAAATTTTACTGTAAACTTTATTGACAAAAAAAAAAAAAATGTCTTGGTAATGAATAGAGCACACATGATGTTATCTGACTTTGAGGTTTTCAGTATTTACAGTGCTTCAATTTTGCAACATTTATTTTTGTTTTTTCGCCATTTATTTTTGAGAAAACGCCAAATTCCATAGGTTTGACTGTACCAGTCCTTTGTCGCCTCTTTCCTCATATAAATCATGTTTGGGAGTTCATGTGAACTGAGAAGCTATAAGAAAATAGCTTAAATTAATATTGCTGATGATCATCAATAAGACGCACAGGTGCTCAACTATGCATTAGTATGATATTTTTTTATTTTATCTCCCAACAAAAGCCATAGTGATTTCAGATAACACCCACCTTCAATAATTCTGCTGGCTATATCATGCTTCGATTGCTAACTACTATATTGATGCACTTACAGGACTGCTATTTACGGAATGGGGGGTTGAAACTAATTGCATTACAGGAACATTTGATACATTCAAGTACCCGTAGACGCATGAATATGTACGTTGTTTTTTCTTTCTAGCTCTAATATCTTGGCAAGGCACTAATAAAAAAAAAAATCAAGAAAAACACTGAAAACTTATGCCTCGCTTCTTTTCTTCTGTCCTCATTACTACAGCACGTTAGAAAATCTATAGTGATCCCGGAAGCACACAGTAGTTGGACATATTGAAATTCAAAAAAAGCACTAGCAAACAACTCATATCATTTTATAAATCCTTTTACATGTAGTGTAAACTTTTGTTGTTTGAAGAAAAACAGCTTCGGGAATATAGTTGATATGTTTATATATATATATGTTATGATCATTAGTTCTCTTTAAATACTTACTGTATGCCACCTGAGAAAACCTAGATATTACTTTTTTAATATTGTATTTATGTCGAAAAGGAAAGCAATTCCAATAAGTTTACATAAAAGAGACATTGTGACATAAAATTAACGAACCATGCGCTAAAGCACTTTTCTTTCTATATAGAAAAGAATTGAGCTAATATACGCTCTTCTAAAAATTATAATACACCGTAAGCTTGTTGATGATATAATTCGGGTTAGTCACTGGCTTCCAATATCAAAAAAACTCACAATGTACTTTTTACAGACTCCATCATCTAAGCTTAAACTAAAGCCCACCAATGGCGTAATTACTCTAAAAAGAGCAGGCGTACATAAATACGATTGACTCCAGAAACTTAGCTCTCAGAAATGACAAAAATACACTGATTTAAGTTACAATTGATCGATACAGCATGCAATTCTGTCATTGATATGTCTGACCTTTTTTTTTTAATGTAGCCTTGTATATCCGATGAATTGAGGATGTTGAAAGAGCAAGCACGACGCGTTTAATCAGAGAAGTCAGGAATGATAATACATCAATATGTGTCTTTTTAGATTATAGGTTTTACACCCTCAATTAATAACTTAATTGTGAATATAAATGTCAAATTTAAGATAATTTTTCCGGATTCGAGGTTTCATTTTCATGTGTTTAGGCCCATCATGAAGCTTCCGATGCCGAGATGTCATGAGCCGTGGGCCGTTTGCATTTTCTACAGAAAATTTAAAGTCCACGAAAATATGCTTCTAAGAAGAACTCTTTATACTCCTGTAGTAATATCATACAATTTCAGCTAAATATCTAAATGGTTCTTTCGGTGATCAAAGAATTGCACACTGTGGAGTTGTTTATTAGTTTCGCTCAGACATTATATATGTATTATTCATCACCAAACAAAGTTTTAGTCAGCACTGGAGCTTAAAACATTTGCTCCTATTTTTAAAAATCTTTTCAAGTAATATTCTGCAATTGCAACCTATTTTCTATATAGCTAACAATTTTTGTACCACAAGTTTTATACTTACTTGATTCAGTGGCTGTCCCTAAACAGGCTTTGGAACCCACGCTACCGAAAACCAGGGTTGCCACGAGGTTTTCCATTGTTGGAAGCATGCAAAAATATAATGCCGGTTCTATCGCCCCTGCATATGTTTAAAGCGTCTTCCAAAAAATAATAGTTCATCGTCATATTCTCGGTCAACTTTCATTGCCCGTTATACCACAAAACTGTCAGTTACCAATGGAAAACATAAAAAAGCTTCTTTATTTAATGTCTATATATCTTTTGCTGGCAACTCCATTAACCTTAAGGTAGCTCAAATACATTATGTTGATGAGTATCTCGTTATGTGTCAATCACCTAAGATTATTTATAGAATGAAGTTCGAGAAAAAAAAAACTATTTTTATTTGGACGGTGATTTGCTAATTGGGTTAAAAATTCCAAAATAGGTATTTATATCGTCACCAAAAATAAAAGTGATTTAACAGAAACTCACGGAAATGACCTAACCAGCGTTCGTTCAACGACTAGGCAGTGACTTTGACTATACCCTTGGTAAAACCAACAGCCCTGAAACACAGATATATTTGGCGAATATCCGTAATTATTTGAAATCAGAAAAATATATAAAGGCACAATGTTCCCTTTTTTTTAGCTTTCTAATTACACCAACAATGAAGTTTTCAGTCATCAGTGCTGTTGTGCTTTTGTCAGGTAGTTCCTTAGCTGCTCCTACTACTACCGATATCAATCTTGATCCTTCTTCTAGTAGTTCTTCGGTCATGGCTACTACTACTACTATTTCATCAGCTACTTCTACAAAGACATATATCGCTCAAGTCTCTCCCGTCTTCCCTTCTAATATTCCAAAACCTACTGGCGTAGTCACTACTTATAATTACGGACCTTACAACACAACGAACACCCTGTCTCGTGAAAAACTTAAGGGTTATCCTGAACCTTTCAAGATCCCTGATATTGAGCATCCCGAAGTCCAAGCTGCTATCAAAGCCATCGACTGGTCCAAGGTTCCTGATGCTCCCGTCAGAAAGCAAAATAAGAATGGTGATTTCAAACCTGATACCGATGGTGATAAAGACCCTTACTGTTGGTGGTCTGACACCAATTGTGTCAAACCTAAGATTGACATCCCCGAAGACTTCCATTCTTGTCCTCGCAGAGGCGATTGGGGCTTGAGTTACGATGATGGGCCCTTCAATCCCTATTCTGGTAAAGATGCTGCCACCGAGAATCCTTATGCTGAACCCGCTCTTTATAACTTTTTAGCAGAAAATGGCAACCAAAAAGCCACTCTTTTTGTAAGTGTTTTTTTTTATATTTTTTTAATAGTGGGGGAGGAGGATAAGATAACTAAAAAGCGTTATATAGTATATCGGTAGTAATGTCGCCACATATCCTGAAGCTGCTAAGCGTGCCTTTAATGATGGTCATTATCTTTGTAGCCACACATGGTCTCATCCTGCGATGACTACTGTTACTAACGAAGAAGCTGTTGCTGAATTCTACTGGACTCTTAAGGCTATTAAAGAAACCACTGGTGTCACTCCTAAGTGTTGGAGACCTCCTCAAGGCGATGTTGATGATCGTCTTCGTTCTATTGCCTGGCAAATGGGCATGCGTACTGTGTTATGGGATTGGGATACCAATGATTGGGATATGCCTGCTCCAGGTGGTGGTGACCTTCCTCCCTCTACTGTCGATGGCTATTTTGAAAACTGGATTAAGAGAGAAAAGGCAGGTAAAGAGAAGGTTGGACACATCGTACTTGAACACGAGCTAAACCATGCCACTGTGAACATGACTATGAAATGGTTGCCTGTAATTCAAAAGACATTTAACGTTATTCCTGCTTTGGCTTGTAATGATGTTTCTGAGCCTTATTGGGAAACTGATATGGTTTACCCTCTTAGCCCTGTTCCTGCTCGTGAAGAATAAGAATTTAGAATGTTCTCTTCACTTTTAAATACTCTATCCTACATCTTCGTGTTTAAATTTAGCTCCATTTTTTCTTTTTCTTGTAATATACACGCATGCTACTATATGTAATACATTTTATAACTTTATAATAAAGCTACATTTTTCTTCCTCAATCAACAACCAACTTTAGCACCATGATAAAAGAAAAAAAATCATCAGAGATTACGATATAATGTTAGATATTTTCATTTATACAAGGTCAATATTGAAATTATAGCCAATCACACTACTAGTGTAGTCATTTTTGTTAAAGAATAAAACCTACAATCTTTTTTATACAAGCAGCTCCAGTTTCAGCACTATCTTCCTTCATATAAAGAGGCGCTATTAAAATAGATACCTACTTTAAAATTTCATATTTTGTTTCCATATATTTTAGTGAATCAATAAATATAATTTTAAAGGGCTTTAGTGCATATAATGATGAGCACCACTTTTGGGGGGATTCTCAATTCTATGTAGTACTACAATATGTAGCCACTGTGATTAAAAAAAATGCATTCGTACTACTACTTCAATTGAAACTTCTCGCATTATATTGTGTCATCTATATTGTTTTAATTTTATTTTTTAATCGAGATCTAATCAAAAGTGGCAGTAATTAGCCAAACAAGCCCAAACTTTTCTTTTAATATCGAGCTTGCTGCGCAAATATTGAGTCTTGATATTTTCCAGCTCTGTCTTGGTATGGATGATAGAATTGGCAACCTTCATCATTTAAATGAAAGTAACCTATTGCATGAACCCCTTCACACCCACCAAAAAATGACTTTCAATGTTTAAAGCACAAATACATGACAGCAGTTTTATTCAGAAAAAGGCACAATAAATACAAGTTTTTTTTTTTTTTTTTTATATATTTAATACAAAACAAATAACTTAAAAATCAGCATCGAGAGAGAAATGACGGTCTTCTTTAGCTGCCATAACCCCACCACGTTGGTAATCAGAAACACGCTTTTCAAAAAAGTTAGTCTTTCCTTGAAGCGAGATCAAGTCCATAAAGTCAAACGGATTGGATACATTGTAATGTTTAGGGAACCCAAGGGACACCATAAGACGATCAGCGACAAATTCTACATACTGACACATAAGTTGCTCATTCATACCAATCAATCGTACGGGTAGCGCCTCTCTGAAGAAGCTCTGCTCAATAGTCACGGCCTCAGTCAAGATAGCCAATACGGTTTCGTGAGAAGGTTGATTGATCATATGATGGAACAAAAGACACCCGAAATCAGCATGCAAGCCTTCATCACGCGTAATAAATTCGTTAGAAAGTGTCAATCCTGGCATTAAACCACGTTTCTTGAGCCAGAAAATGGAAGCAAAAGATCCTGAGAAAAAGACACCCTCAATGATAGCAAAAGCACAAATACGTACAGCAAAAGGTTGGTTCGAGTCGTTACGGATCCACTTGAAAGCCCAATCGGCCTTTGCTTTAATCTCTGGGATGTTGGCGATGGCATTGAACAAGAATTCTTTCTCAACCGGGTCTTTGTAATAAGTATCGATCAAGAGCGAGTACATTTCCGAGTGGATGTTTTCCATCATGATTTGGAAACCATAGAAACACTTTGCTTCGCTTACCTTCACTTCATCACAAAAGTTGGCAACTAAGTTTTCGTTGACAATACCGTCAGAGGAAGCAAAGAAGGCGAGGACACGGCCGATAAAATGGCGTTCGTCTTTGTTTAGCTTTTGTTCCCAGTCGATGAGATCTTTCGATAAATCAACTTCTTCCGCAGTCCAGAAAGAGGCTTCTGCTTTTTTGTAAAATTCCCAAATTTCATGATAACGGATAGGGAAGAGACAGAATCGACGAGGGTTTTCCTTGAGAATGATTTCTTCCCCGGGCTCAACATCCACTTTCATTTCTGTTAGTCGCTTTAGAATGGTGGCTCTTAAGCCTTGAGCAGCAAGCTCAGATTGGGCGTCGAATACAGTCATTTTGTTGTTTGATTTTAAATAATAAGAAAAAGAAAAAAAAAAAAAAGAGGGCTAAAAGTTTGTTTGTATGGGTTTATGTTTTTTTTTTTTATGATTATTATTCATGCGGTATTGATAAAAAAAAAATAGCAGGTTTTAGATTGTTGCTTGTTTTTATTTGGCACGGTACAATGTCTGGTTGCACCAAAGTTTTAAAAATTTTTTTTTTCCAATCCCCCCTTTTTTTCATAATTGGCTTATTGTGTTTTACAATAAGCTTCTGTCAGCATTTTCAGTAATGGAAGCTGCTGCAGTTCAGTCATTGAAGAGCTGCTAACCTAAATTTTTGACAGAATCCCTCGGTAGTGGACAGGTATATCTTCAAGCTAGAACAAGTTTTTGATTTTGGGGAGGTAGTGCTACTTCATCGTTTTTAACACCTTCTTACATCTTTCTTCTTCTTCTTATCATTGAGTATCTGTTTAACAATATTAGCAGTATCCAATTTATATTGCTAAAACTCAAAATATATCACAAATGGGTTTATAATCTTCTTCTTTTTTTCAACCTTAAAATCGAATAAATCCCAAGACTTTATACACTGTATCTTTTAGAGTACATCATAAGGAATAGCCCTATTTCCTCTCAGCCTCTTAAAGAAAATGATCCTGTTTTTCTCTAGTCCCATATAGAAGGACGTCCTGTGAAGTACAATTTCTATAGTGGTATTGATCGAGATAAAGTGTTTAGCGATATTGAAAAGTAAATAGGAACACATTTTAATGACGCGCGCCTCTCTCCACGACGCTGACGGGATGCGTTCATTAGATTTATTTGTTGGAGAGTGGGAAATGGCACAAAAAAGATTGACCTTTATTGATACAGATTCCATGATACAAGTACGCGATTATATGAAGATGTCTCAATTTTGAGTTATACAGCTAATGCAAAGGCAGTAACAGCTAAACCGAGTGACTTAATGCAAAGCGGTTACCCTGGATCTCTCTCAGGTAAACCACTTTCTAATGCCAATTTGGGAAGGGTAAAAAGTAGAAGAGCAATAGTTGTATATGTGGTCCTTAAATTGCTTCAAGATAAAGATAAAAACATGTATTTTTACTTAACCATTCACACCATTTTCTGTTTATAGCTACGGGTTGTCTTCGCCTTTGATTATGTCCCTTCCCGTTATTCCAGTGTGATAAAAAGAAAGTGGATGTAAAAAGCTCTTCTTCGTAAAAGCCCCAAGAAGTAACAAAAGAAGACAGGGATATTGACTAATGCACGAGTCATTGTTCCTATGTGACAATACCTACTTTTGGCACTAATACTAATATTAAATTACCCAAGATAATACATATGGCCATCAATATATATAAGACTGCCATTGTTTGTCCACAGAATTCAGAAATACGTGAGGTCACAAATTCATGGAAATGTGACAGATACTAGCCCATATCAACTTGGACTGTGTTTAATTATTGTTATATGGCAACTGTATAGTACCTATGATGAAATACTGCGTACCCTTTAGTGAAGATTTCGGAATGTCAAGGAATCAATCTTAGGAGAGTAAGTTATGTTCTTAACACTCAAGTAATACAGACCGTGCTTTACATATGTGTTACCAGAACTATGGCCGTGTTTATCAGGACGTATTAGACATACCACAGCAAAAGAGCTGACAACCCAATCATTTATAGCCATTTATTCATGATGCTTTAATACCACAATAATATTAACTTTAAGCACAGTCTCTATACTTTCCAATGTTTACAAATGCATTTAAAATCTCCTGTGTTCTATATGTCTCCCTTTCTCTATTTGCCAATGATGATTACACGACTGTTTTAGTGTTAAATTACGCAACGTTTTTTTCTTATGTAGGGGGGGGGGAAGATTTTATTCATGTTAAAAAAGGACAAATTATCTGGTGTATGCAGGTGGTGGTAAATCACTTGTTGTTTGTTCAGCCGTTCTATAATAAGAAGGCAAGTTCGCGACATCATTGCATCTTGCTGATAAAATAGTATTATTATCATTGCTACTTCTGGTACTATTACTGCTGCTTCTACTCCTACTACTGTTTCCACTACTACTGCTATTATATTCCGGTAATACACCTTGATCAGAAGCTGTTGTTATTTCCAATGCATCATCAACAGTGACCCTTCCACTCACTTCAGACGCAACAGCAGCCATAGCAGCACGAGAGCCCATCCTTAGCCTACTTAATTCTCTTTCAAGATTTTCATTCACCAAACAACCATTTGTTCGCAAGTAAGCTTCCAGTGACATGATTTGATGGTCTATCCATTCAATGAGTCGTTGTTCATGATGATATTTTGTCGATGCTAATTGGTTTTCAAATGCATGCAATCGAGGGTTCAATTGCGTTCTCAATATGTATTCGATTTTTAGTCTATATCCACGATAATGTGTCAAGAGAATCACTACATCTCCGCTTTTGAGTTTAGGCTGAGCGGTGACGGGAATCAAAGGTACATCATCGCATATTTCGGATGCCTCCTTTACGAGTTGATAGGATGTTTGCGCAATTTTTTCAGCATTTTTGATGGGACCAAACATAGCAGATGAAATAGACTTGGCTGAGAGTAAAGTGTTGGAAGAGCGTGTTGTTTGATGATTCTGGCTGGCTGCAATGGCTTGTCTATCCATAAATGTTGTTCGAAAATGTAACTTGAATCTTCTAAATCAGGAATAATAACCTATATATTTTAAGGTTAATCTTTGTTTTCATCTCACACTTATCTTTTATTACCTCCTCATACAACAAATGAAGTTGATCCCACAGGTCATCTAATTTTCGCTTTTCTATATTGGTTTTTTCCAATCGATTTGCGCATTAATTTTAAGAGTTTACGTATGATGGTATGAAATATAAAAACAGTTTATTACACTTTATTCATTGTATAATTTACTAAAGTATTGGATCCAGAGCTAAAAATCTATCAAAAAACGAAGCAGAGTGCTTAATCCAGTGCTGGCAGTCACCTACACTAACTTGTTTTGCGGATTCAACAATTCTAGCGCTCAGATTACCTGTTGCCGTGAGACAGTCCCTTTTTACACCAGCCTTGAGTTTGGACCAAAAGAGTCCGATTGGATTCAAGAACGGGGAGTAAGGAGACAGGTAAACAGCCTTGTATACGGACTAATTTTGTGTGACTATAATAAAGACCTACAATAATAGATCGACGTACAGTGTATACAGAGCACAGTCAAAAGAAACCATGAATAGAATCTATGGACTCTTTTCAACCGGGTTAAATCCAAGTGCTTCGTTGAAGGTTCTACAGACAGATGAAATTGACAATGTCTTATACAGGATTTGCGCAGTATGCAAATGTTTGATTTTGTCACTGGTTTGGAAAAGAAAGGCTTTTTTGTACGATACAGGGAACCATCTGACCACCACATCGAGATGACTTTTTTTTTTTATAAAAAAAACTACGGTAGTCGAGACTCGTCAAAAACACGAATGTTTGATTATTGATGAATGGTGCTTCAAACAACATCATGTACTCAACCCTCAAGATTATCTCCCACAACAAGTTTTCCATTTTCTCTTTGAACATCAACACGAGAACAGTAAAACACTCAACACTTGGAGATCAGCAATTGCTTCTATATACAAACAGAATCATCCAATAAAAACATCGGTCGCTGAAGTCTCAATGATAAAAGACTTCTTTGCAACAAAGCGAAAAACAGAAGAGAAAATGCTCACTGAAGAACAGCTACCTACATGGGACACCAATATGACTATAAAATATATTTTACAAACGTACAAAGTAAACAATGAACTGTCTCTTTATAACTTGCAGCTAAAGACCATACAATTATTATGCATCGCAACAATGTGGAGACCAAGAAGTGATATTGGAATACTACACATGAAGATGTACGATTTGAGTTCAGGAACAACAAACCATGCGACAAAGTTATATTCTCTAGACAGCCTAAGGAAAGCACCTCTACCAATACAATGCGATTAGGTACAATTGAAGATCCCGACCTCCGTCCAGCTCCAACCTTATATATGTTCTTCGAAAATCAGAAGCACTTAGAACACCGCTAAACAAAAGACACACACTATTTCTCATGTACTTGGGCCAGGAAGACAAGCAATAAAATTCAGTAAAACCAACAAGAGTAGCCTAGTGGATAAAGAAACAAACCTCAAAAGCTGGTATCAACACAAAAAAAAAAAAAAAAAAAAAAAAAAAAAAAAAATACAAGGCGCGCTCTTTCCGCTTTGCATCTAGTACCAAAGCCGTCCAAAATAGCCATAGCATTCAGTCAGTAAAGAAACGTGCAGGATGGAGCCTTAACCACAGTACCTTAGAACATTGTTATTTTAAACCAACAGCCCAAGAACTTGACAGTACACAGATAACGAAATTACTACTCAATACGGAAAACAGTCTTACATTAGAAGCTGAAGTGGAGCCAACAGAGATTGTATTAGGAATGACAAACAATCACCAAGTTGGTAAAACGGAAGCTGAAAATGCGATAGAGTCTCGCCCTTAGTTATTAAAAATCCCCATAGTTAGAAATACTTTCTCTTAGTATAATTATGCCACCCAAAAAAAAATATTTAGTGGTTAGCATGGAAAGATATTATTATTATTATATTTCTATTAAAAATTAAAGCTTGACTTAGAGAGTTGTATCACATTTTCAACTTTCATTCCACCAACTTGGTGATATCATCATTGTTGGTCTGATTAATTCTGCGTTGGATGATATGGGCGCATCTTTCAATATTATCACGTAGTTGGAAGAGGCCTTGGAAGAATTTACGAGACTTGGCATCGTCATTTAGCTCACCAATGCAGCTAGGGAATGCGATTTCATTTTGTTGAATGCCAAGATACAAATCATAACCAATATAAGTAACAGAGGATAAGTGAGCCTTGAGTCCTGATACTTGAATAATTCATGATGCATCTATCTCTCCAGACGAAACCTTGTGCAATACAGTAACTATTGACTTTCCTTCTCGTAGCAATTTGGCCTCATCATCCCTGACTTTAGCATCATCAGCATCGGGTAGGCAAACCTCTAAAGCACCAATATCAAACTCTGTATCCTCGTAATAATAAATGAGTCGAATGTCTGTCTTGAAGCCAACGATGTTCTCACCGGCGTACAATCTTGACTTCTCTTCGGTTGAAGTATCTGGAATGGTCTCTCCGGCTTTAAGACCAACGAGGTTACTATTGGTAGCAAACAAGGATTTTTTTTTTATATCATGTTACATGCTGATGACTTGTCTCAGCCTAAAGCACTCTGTGAATATAGCTGGCCTCTCACACATTTTTTTTTATTTTTTATTCTTTCCAGATTTATGACAGGGAACCAGATTTCGGTCAGGTAGTCGCCTTCACTAATATTTTTCTTGTGGAAGGTCAAAAAAAAAAAAAAAAAATCGCAAAAAGTGGAATTTTGCTAGTTGCACATGTTCATTACACGCGACAAGCCATAAGAGCATAACCGTTATTGAGGACACTTCAAAATCGAAGGCTTTCGTAGTGTCTCGTTTTCGTTTTCAGTAAACTTCTCTTCTCGAATGCTATAAGTTTGCATAAAATGTATACAATAATAGTAAAAGAAAAAGAGTAGCCATAAAAGCTGTTCCTGTTTATAAATAAATAATAAAGGAGAATGTTGTCAAATAGCGGTCTTTGTTATGGGTCCTTGTTCTATGATAGTTGATTTATTATGGTGAGAAATAGGGTTCATTGTCTGGAGAACTATCAGATATGTAAAGGAAGCATTTATTGTTCGGTAAAGATTTAACAGAAGTCTGTGTATATAGTCCGTGTACCAAGCTTTAGCCATTTAGAAAGGCTTTAGTACTTTCATATGGACAAAGCTTTGAGAGACAACCTTTTTTGAAAGGATACCTCTACATACTCCACAGTATTTAGAGCTATCGTGATATACAGCACATTTTTGACTATAAATTAAATGAGTGTTAAAGAGAATGAATGATGGAACATGATTTTGATATTATTTCTTACCTTTTACAAAAAACCAAAACGATGAGAATTATAATACAGTGAATTCTCACTAATCTCCTTTTTTTCATAAAGCCATTTTTATTGTTGTCAGAAACCAAAGAGTTGGACCGTGAAGAGTCATAGTTTGCTGTTGAAAATATTAATAAAAGTAAGTATAATAACCATCAGTATATCTTGATATATTTTGAGATAGCTGATGCCACTTAAAGTAGGAGTAAAGAGGCATGTAACTATTTTGTCAATCATGTATGAAAGAATCAGAGTTAGAAAGAGAAACAATATATAAAAAATAACCCCTTTTATTTTCAACCTTAAAATCGAATAAATCCCAAGACTTTATACACTGTATCTTTTAGAGTACATCATAAGGAATAGCCCTATTTCCTCTCAGCCTCTTAAAGAAAATGATCCTGTTTTTCTCTAGTCCCATATAGAAGGACGTCCTGTGAAGTACAATTTCTATAGTGGTATTGATCGAGATAAAGTGTTTAGCGATATTGAAAAGTAAATAGGAACACATTTTAATGACGCGCGCCTCTCTCCACGACGCTGACGGGATGCGTTCATTAGATTTATTTGTTGGAGAGTGGGAAATGGCACAAAAAAGATTGACCTTTATTGATACAGATTCCATGATACAAGTACGCGATTATATGAAGATGTCTCAATTTTGAGTTATACAGCTAATGCAAAGGCAGTAACAGCTAAACCGAGTGACTTAATGCAAAGCGGTTACCCTGGATCTCTCTCAGGTAAACCACTTTCTAATGCCAATTTGGGAAGGGTAAAAAGTAGAAGAGCAATAGTTGTATATGTGGTCCTTAAATTGCTTCAAGATAAAGATAAAAACATGTATTTTTACTTAACCATTCACACCATTTTCTGTTTATAGCTACGGGTTGTCTTCGCCTTTGATTATGTCCCTTCCCGTTATTCCAGTGTGATAAAAAGAAAGTGGATGTAAAAAGCTCTTCTTCGTAAAAGCCCCAAGAAGTAACAAAAGAAGACAGGGATATTGACTAATGCACGAGTCATTGTTCCTATGTGACAATACCTACTTTTGGCACTAATACTAATATTAAATTACCCAAGATAATACATATGGCCATCAATATATATAAGACTGCCATTGTTTGTCCACAGAATTCAGAAATACGTGAGGTCACAAATTCATGGAAATGTGACAGATACTAGCCCATATCAACTTGGACTGTGTTTAATTATTGTTATATGGCAACTGTATAGTACCTATGATGAAATACTGCGTACCCTTTAGTGAAGATTTCGGAATGTCAAGGAATCAATCTTAGGAGAGTAAGTTATGTTCTTAACACTCAAGTAATACAGACCGTGCTTTACATATGTGTTACCAGAACTATGGCCGTGTTTATCAGGACGTATTAGACATACCACAGCAAAAGAGCTGACAACCCAATCATTTATAGCCATTTATTCATGATGCTTTAATACCACAATAATATTAACTTTAAGCACAGTCTCTATACTTTCCAATGTTTACAAATGCATTTAAAATCTCCTGTGTTCTATATGTCTCCCTTTCTCTATTTGCCAATGATGATTACACGACTGTTTTAGTGTTAAATTACGCAACGTTTTTTTCTTATGTAGGGGGGGGGG